>CAAKHC010004070.1:6651-23891 GCA_901007825.1 Macroramphosus scolopax | reverse complement strand
GGGGGGGGGGGGGGGGGGGGGGGGGGGTCTATAGGTGCAACGGAAAATTAAATCCTGCTACCAAAAACTATTAGAGTTAAATTGAGTCGAGATGAACCGATAGCCTGCTGCGGAGAAGCAGCTCATACAAATAGGTCGTCGAGCAGGCAGCGAGTGGCGAGAGAGCAGCAGCAGGAGACAACCAACGTTCCTACAACAACTAAAAGATACAGGAGAGGATCTGGAAGGATGTTTAATGCCAAATACACACATTTGCTCTTATGTGTCACAAGCATGGACGTTTGCATCATTAATGTTAAGGAGATGCATGATTAATGCGCAGCTGCAGCCATGGCAACCGTGTAGAGTCACGCAGGGAAATATTCTAAAGCCACCTCAGACTGTCGGAGGAGGGTACGATGCACGTTAGGAGAACCTTGAAGGCCGCCGCCCGGCCGTGGCATTGAGCAGACGAACAATACATCAGGAAAGTACATCTGGATAACGACTATCACACCTGCAGATTGTCATTAGCTGCCGCAGCAATAACAGACAACACACGCTGACACGCTCGATGTCGGGCACAAAGGGGAGTCGGTTGTCCGACTCACAGGCGGAGACGTACGACACCTGTCTGTCACTGCTGGAGTACTCCGAGTGATTCAGACTCACCTAAACAGGCTGTGGGTGCTGTTCATACCGAGCTTTTGTTTCTGAATCTGTTCTACGGACTGAAACTGGCGACTATTCACACACACACACCATCTACTAGGCCTCAGTCAGTTGGCATCTCGGTAACACCACATGCTCTGGTTGCTGCAGCGTCTTCAACTTATCGCACAGTCTGGAGCCGTCCTGTCAACATTTGAAAAGATGGTGGAGGCTTTTGTGTGAGGTTGTGTTAGTGTGTGTGTGTGTGTGTTCCTATCACATCCCTCAGTGATACAGAACGTTTAGCGTAAGATTCAGGATATAGACCCTACATGCATAGTGGCCATCGGTCCGTGCACGCTGTCCTCAATCACACCCACCTGCAGGGATTCAAACTGATGTGCAGAACAAAATAAATGAGCAATTGCAACCCCTCTTAATGATACATATTTCACTCACTCATTATATTTGTTCCAACAACATACAAACCATTATGACTAAGACAAAACTCCAAAATATTTCTGCTTATTTTGCTTATCAGCCGAGATGAGTCACGTTGGTCAGACATGATTCGGAGCCAGAACGGTTGAGCTGCTGTTAAATTGCAAGCAACCTATAAAATCGACTGTCAGGATAAAGACGTACACACAGTTTCAGTCTACCAGGCGCTGGCAGACGAGAACGCAGAGAGGCAGCTAAGATCATAAAATCACTTTATGCTCTTTATATAAGCCAAATTCTGTCAATAAAAAAAAAAAAACACACACACAAGATAGACCAGGAGGGCAGAATGTGTTCAGTCTATTTTGGATTACTTAAAGCCTTTCGTGGGGGTGTGGAGTTATTTCATGTGTGGATGTGTGCTGCTCGATCCTATAGGTGGGAGGGACATGTGAGGATGATTGACAGGCAGACGTGTGTGTGTCTGTGTGCACACTTAGGTTCTATTTAAATTGAATGCATGTGTTATATCATGATGACTCCACCATCTTTCCCCCTAGTTTTATGTGTGTGTGTGTGTGTGTGTGTGTGTGTGTGTGTGTGTGTGTGTGTGTGCGTGTGCCTGTGCACAGTCCAGCTTTCATGTCAAACAAAGTGGTGAGACTGTGACAGCCTCCCATTAGTTCTAACGTGTGATAAATCACAAGGTGACACGCTGCAGCTTCAACCGAACATTAATGCTCCGGGCTAAAATATTCACCTCTCGTCGTGATGCACTCAGGTTGGAAAAACAGGTCGCTGACTGTACAGATAATCAGGAGAGAAACAGACAGTATCATTTATGTGTAGATATCAAATGGGAGTTTTGACTTCCAAGATCCGTTTTGGATGTTTTTTTATGTTCAAAGCAGGCGAACGCGGCGCTTCGCTGCTTATCTTTAATTGTCAGTGAACATGACATCATTTCTTTTTTAACCACTGAGCCACACAGGATCATGGAGAACATACCTCGGCATCCCACACACTCCTCTCAACCACTTTAAGATACACTATATCCACCCCTGAGGGACGGAGGCTTTTCATTGTTCCCTCTCTGCCAACGTTAGTCCAACACCGACCGTCACGATATGACAAGGTCCGACTGCAACTCTCGTGTCATCTTTTCTTCCTTCCCGTCTCTCTCATGGAGACTCGCTGTGTTCACAATAAAAATAACAACAAAGGCGATAAGAGGAGCAACAGTTTTTTCATGTGTGCCCACAAAGGGAGGGTTTGTTTCCCCCCCTCATCATGCGGAGAACTAGTGCTGAGGCTGCTTCTCAGACCTCATCAGCACGACAAAGACAACTGGAAGAATGCCGCCTTGTTCTACAAAGGTTAACCTCGTCGGGACCTAACAACTTCAGACTACTCATTTGCCGCCTCCACCAAACACTTGTCCGAGAGGATGGAGGGCCCCTGGATTCCCTCGGATTTAACCTCTAATATCTAAGGTCACGCATCCCACGAGGCCGATGGTGGCACTTACACCCCCAACACACACAATACAATGGTAGTTTCTTCTCCCTGTTAATGGCCGTCTGGACGTCTTCAGCAGGTCGGAGGGAAAGTTACACTGATTTTCCTTCATGATCATGAATGTACTCGATCACTTTTATAGTTCTAACCAAAAGTTTTAAATGTATTAATTAATACATATCAGGTCTATAACAACAATAATCTATTTAAGCATGCTGTGGCCAAACCCCCAAATCTCCTACTAGCTATGTGTGTGTGTGTGTGTGTGTGTGTGTGTGTGTGTGTGTGTGTGTGTGTGTGTGTGTGTGTGTCTTGCAACTTCCCCAGTCAGGTTGCCGACAGGGCTGTTCTAAACCGTGTGTGTGTGTGTGTGTGTGTGTGTGTGTGTGCGTGTGTGTGTGTGTGTATGGGGCCCCAACAATGACTCCCAGGGGTCCCACTCACTGCTTTAACTCCTCTGGTGTCAAATGTTTGTGAAATGCTGAACATCCAAATGGAGACCTCAGTACTAATTGGGTGGATGATGATGATGCTGTTTTTCGGGATTTGCCTATTAAATTTATCACTTGCCAAAATTAAATTTCATGGTTCGATAATAGTCAATAAAAAACACATTTTAATATTGTTATAATATCAATGAAAAAACATCCTTTTTTTATTATCGCAAAAAAATATCTCAGCGATGCAGTTCGCCTCGCTCCGTGTGCACCAGCCCTCCTCCACCTTCCAGCCCTCCTCCTCCACCTTCCAGCCCTCCTCCACCTTCCAGTCCTCGGGTCTCACACTTACACCGCCACCACAATACAATTAATACGCTGGAAAGTTGATTACGGACTCACCTGTAAAAACAAAGAGGCGACGCCGTCCTAATCCAAACCAAAACAAATCACCAGCTCCTTTCTGCGCATTTACATCCACAGTTTATAACAATACAACAGTGTCCTCTATAGAAGATGCACATATTTAGTGTTCATATCGCGGGACGCAGTCACCCACCTCCCAATTCAATCCTAATCCGTAATCATCCGTTATTTATGTGCCAGTTTTCCATCCTTCAGGACTCGCTGCGGTCCCTCAGCCTGCTCGCAAATTACAACAGTGGACTTTTTGATTCTCTACAAGCTCTCAGATTCACACTGTGCCACCACGGCACGATGTCAAGGCGGTCTGAAACCTTGAGGCTACTAAACCCGGGGAGCAGGTAGGAAGGCAGGCAGGCAGGCAGGCAGGCAGCCGCGCGGCGCCGCGAGGCACCGCACCGCGCGGCGCAGCCGTTAATCTCCGTCCGATCAATCTGACGTGCAGATGTAGAAACAGACAACATAAACAAACTGTGCATATGCTGGGAAAAAACCCACATCCAGATGCAGTGAACTGATCTCGGCTCTGTGAACGTCCCCGCTGCTGCATGATGCATGTGTGCAGCTGTGTGTGTTCCTCTCCTGCAACACTGCTAAAGATCACACTAAAAATGAACCTTACCATTATGAAGACAACGTCCATTGCAGCACGTCTGTCCCGGTGGTAAATATAGTTTGGGATGCCCTTACACACACACAGAAAAAAAAGCCCTTATTCTTCTACTTCGTCTCCTTCCTCCTCTTGCTTCCTTCGGTAGTAGCCGGAGCAGGCTGTGCACGACACGGTACGGCAAAAAAAAAATCCTCCTCCTCCTCCTCCTCCCCTCCTGCTGCTCTTCCAATCCAAGGTGCTGCTGCTTACAGGGAGCCACACATGGATGTGAGCGGCAGCCGTCCAGGATGCACGTTAACAGGCGCGGATCTAATTGACCGCCGCGACAATCCTGCGGGAGGAATATGTGAAATAGTCCCCGGACACAGTGAGAGAGAGAGAGAGGGAGGGAGAGAGAGAGGGAGAGAGAGGGAGAGAAGAAGGTGACACGCCAGCCGATGTGCGGGGGAATGACAGGCTGCGTGGTCCCTCACGATTCACAATTACGAGTTTGGAGCGGAGATGAGTGCGTCTGTGCGTGGTCGCCCCCTTCGGTACCAGGATATAGTCCCTCCAAATGTCTGCCTGCCTTCTCCCTCCCAGTTTTTTTTTCCTCTTCATTTGTCTGGGAGGCCCTTCCAGCTGGATTAATTTATGTAATATAACAAGGGGGCCAGGGACAGTTTGTACCATGTTGTGCAATTTTCCCAGTAAATCAAAAAACCAAAGAACAGCCAGTTTGCTTTGATAAGAACTTGAAATGTTTAAGTGGTATAAAAAAATATATTCAGGGTCAGTAGCTCCACTGTTACATCTGGTTCATTGTGCAGGGCCGAGGTTACATACTGGGGGGGGCACACACCCTGAAATGTCCTAGAAACAATGCAGACAATATAAAGAAAGGAAACTTTTTTTTTTTTTTTTTTGGATTCTGAGACACTTGATCTCAAGATGGTCTCAAAAAGGGAATCATGATGAAAAGTGAACAATTTTTACTTCAGAAAATACTTGCTGGTAATTTTAAATGAGACAACCTAACTGAGCATGTGCAGAGCGTCATCACTGGAACCTGTTTCTGATTGGAGCAATCTAAACTGGTCCTCCTGTCCCTGGTCTCCCCTACAGATGGTTGAAAGAATAGATTTAATTTAGATTAAAAATTGATTGAGGTGGCCTCCAAACACATGACCCAGTCAAAAGACAGACTTTATAGTTACATCAGAAATACGGCACAAGATAATAAAACCTTATTAATTGCAATTCAGTGACACCATGAAGTCGTAGACTCCATATTACTTGACGTTATAATAGGAGGTCCAGTGAAATTCTGTTGTACTGATGCTGTGTTGCTGTGCGTAACCCAAGAGTACTTTTTGTTTAAATTAGGCTCTCTTCCCTTTAATAATTAATGTTCGGGGGAAACCTATAATCAACTGGGTTGGCAATGTCCTGATAAATATTTAAACAGGAGCAGCAGTCCTCGTTTGATAACTGTGATGTTACATTTCTACTTCAACTATTCTCCTGGAGGTATGCTGAAGCCTCTGACTTCAGAGTTTGGTGGGTTAAGTGAGGAAAATGACCATCTGTCTTGTTCCATCTTTTGTCTGGCCGGGTTCTGATCCTAAATCCTTTGCCATGCACTTGTCTCCAATTCCTAGTTTCTCCTTTTCGGGTTAAAAAGACTGGTCAAGAGTTCCTGGCCCTGGAAGTGTGTTTGGTCACCCAGAGAACAAGAGAGGGGGCCATGTGTGGCCTTTAATTCACTGCATTGTCTGCCAAGCGCTAATCTTCGCCAGGCCCAGAGTCTTACTGCTCACATGCTGTGAATGGATGAGTGAAAAGTTAAATATGCTTTCAAATGTAAAACCGGAGACCAGCCTGGTATTGTGCTGGTATCGTTGTGGGAATGTGAGGTTTGCCTTTGACCCAGACAACAAGAGGAAAGGGGCCAGAGTCGGTTTGAAATGCTGCATTCAGGCTCCACGTCTGCAGGTGGAAGGCTGTTATTCGCTGGTTACGCACCAATTTTCATGGGACCCTTTGTGTGCAAAATAAATTGAGGCAGGTTGCATCTTGCAGTGGTGCTCTGAGCTCAACCTTCAGACAGAACTGAGGGTATATTAGGTATTTAAACCTGCATGATACACCAGCAGTACTGTCTTTATCCAGTCAGCTAACGCCAATTATACGCCCTTGTCTTATCACAATGTATCATATTAAACTGCTATTTAAGGTAATTAATGATCATGTGAGTGTGCACATCTCACAGCAACAACATGGATGGATGTCGACATCTAGCTGACTCCACCCAATTTTTTTTAAATTGGATGTCTAGAACACAATCACACAGGTGCACATAATCTAAAATGGATTGCAGATGAGCCACGCCTCCTTTTTTAGCACATGTCTGATCATAAAGCACAACAGGTTTTTAAAGGGCCAGTTCATAGCCGGTTCCTAAAATTATATTTCGACAGCCAAAGAATCGTCTCTTAACAAAAAATAAATAAAAGTGTCACTTTGTTGGTGTAGAACCAGGAGCTGCTGACGTCAGGAGCTGGGGGCGGGATTAATGTGACCAACAAGATTAAAAAAAAAAAACAGAGCTAGTCTAGTCTGCCTAATCCAAAGATGTAGAGAAAACCCTGAGCCAACCAGTCATGCTTGGACGCCAGTGGAGGCTCATGAAGCCTGGACACTTGAAAGGAGACGAGGCAGTCAGCTGCTGGCTGGGAAAGAGGAGACATTTACTTTTCCACAAAGCCACGTCATCTAGTCTTATATTGTCTATTTCACTTTGAGGTACGGTATTGAAAATGTATATTTAACTGGCGTCACCTCGTCTTTATCTCATGTTGTTAATCAGAGGAACTGCTAACCAACAAAGGTGAGAAACATCTATCGCAGTGGATCCTTCGTCGGATTAACACCAATCTCCTCCTGTATGATACGTACACGCTAATTTAAATTGTGCTCTGTGAGATAAGTTTCAGCTGTACATTATAAGTATATCACATATCACAGCCGTACAGCTGTTCTCCTCATCGGAACTCCAGATGGAGATACCGGTTCGGGAAAAACAGTTATGTAAAGTGAATGTGGGAGGTTGTCTGGTCTCGTAATCATTATCATATAAGGATCAAGATGCACGAGCACATTTGATTGTACGGCTGTAGAGACTGTAAAGATCTGGACCGTATCTGATGTGTGTGAGATTCAACGCAACGTAGCCGCTCGCACATCGTGTTTCATTAATACAACAGACGATCTCAGGCTAACGTATGAGATTTCCTCCTGCAGCACAATGTTCTTGTGACATCCAAAGAAATGTGTTTTCTTTTGAATCGAGGCTCCATGCTTTCACTCAAATGATACCACCCATAAAACTGTTAATTAACGAATGCTCGGCTGTGCTGTACTCCCTCTTTCTGTCGTCTTCTTCCTTTCCCTTCTCTTTCTTTAATGAACAAAGTTAATCATTAAAGCAGATAAGCATATGTATGTATGTGGGCTTCTCGATCCTTGATGTCTTCGAAGCTCTGAAGTATCTCAAACATTGTCTGCTGCAACAGGACGTGTTTCTGGACGCTGGCGTGCAGATTCTTTTACATCAGAACAAAGCAGGTCCTGAAGATGGCGGATACGTTCCAATATCTGTGGGCTCTCTCATCCCCTAATTTAAAAACAAAGAGTGTCACTTTACAGACGTCACCAAACCTTCAACGACTCCAAACATATTTCCTGCACGCTGAATACTAAAGCTGTTTTAGGTTAGTGTAGGTTTGTCTGTCAGCAGGAAGACACATAAACGACTGTTTATGTGATTAATCTTATTCGATTAATCTTCCTTACTGGATGAATGGAGCACGTGCCAAGGAATCAAACATACATTTCTACAAAGCATTCAGAAGTCTGCGCTCTCCGAGTGCCCGCCTGTCAACACACAACTAACCGCCCCCCAGTTCCAAACTCACCTCTACTTCATCTGCTGCACAGCACCCCCACTGGTGTGTGTGGTGCGATGTCCATCTCAGAAATATCACATGGACATTCATGAAAAAAATTGCAGGCATATTTCTATTACTTTTGCAAATGCATCCAGACAGATTAGACGGTTTCAATTATGCAGTTGCATCTAGTAGAAGGGTGAACTATTGAACCTGCCAGAGATCTAAACTCTGCAAGTGCATTTCTAGTTCAACCCTCTCGCCACCGTTCGGAGCCAACATGCCTGATATATACAGCAACTTGAATTTTAATAACTAAAATCTGAGGCGCTACATACACTGGGGAAGATGGTGCAGTTAGCACTTAAAAAAAAAAGAGTTACTGCTCCTGCATCGTGATGAATAAAACCCCCGGTCATATAAATGATAGCCTCCTCTGGATCTCTGGGAAACAACGACGGCTTCTTTCATCTCTGTGATCAGGAACACTGACAACAGTTTCATGTCAGCAACTCAAAGAATACGAAGACACAGTTACAAACACGTGTGTGAATGTCGCAGTCGTGTTCTGCGTGATTCATTTATTACATGTATCTAAAAACAATGTGTCAGCTTGAAAACGACAGCGCTTGATGCTCATTAACTTTGGGAAGAACACACATGCTTTGATGCCACTGAAAAAATGGCACATAAAAATACTACACGAGTATAATCTTAGAGAGAATTCCTAAAAAAAAAGAGCAACCAGCCGGTACTTGACAAGACACTTTGAAACTGAAACCAAAAATTCTTCCTTCAAGAAAAAACGCCGTATGTTCAAACCACATTTTGTTAAAAAGAAGAAACATTGTGAAATCCTTTATATCCTTCAACCCTGTAATATCAGAACCCACTCAAAAAAAAGGGCTGAGATTATTTCAATGATTCTATACAAACCTGAAGCAACAAGTGTGTGAGGTACGATCATCTCCTGTAATAGGAACCAGCCTTATTTACTCTCAATCACCTTTCCAGCTCGTTGGTCCCGATTCGGGAGCACATTGGAACCTATAACGTACGGTAACTTACCACCAGAGAAACGCTCGGCTGTGATGAAACGTCCATTATTCTTCAGCTTTATTACAAAATAGGCCACTTATGAGCAACTTGGCCTGAGCCCCCTTTAGAATTCAGACACAGTTCAGGGTTTTTCTTTTCATTTCTTCTGCTTCCTCAGTAATTGCCACTTGCAATGCTGCTGAAGAAAACCATTTTTTTTTGAGAGTACTTTATTATTGTTTCGTTTTTTTGTTGTTCACGTCCTTGAAACGCAGCTTCTAATTGTTTCTTAGGTTGTTTTTTTTTTTTTTATCACATTACCGAGCCGAACCGAGCGTCTGTCAAACGGTAAACTTTCAATCCAGTTCTCATGCTTGTCAATTCGAAGCCTCCGCCCCCTCAAACTGAAACAGGATCAGAGCCCTGAGCTGCAGCCACATGATTGATGAAAGATTAAAAGGATTGTTGAGATTGAAGGCACATTTAGCTTCCTGCTGAGGTCCAATTTCTTGTCCTTGTGCTGGCGGTGGGGCTGCCACCATGCAGATTAGAAGATCACCGCTGTGAAAAACAAGAAATGGGTTGCGAGGAAGTCTGGGAGACATGGCAACAACGACAAGCAGGCAATCATTTCCAATCTGACAATTCTCCTACCTCGGGAGCAATAGTGTCAGTAATGGTCACGGAGGTGAGGGACATAATAAGACTTTGAAAAGTGTGAAGAAAAGGAAAAAAAGAACCCTCAAGGCTCTGAGAGTGTGTGATAATAGTGTTGGTGATCATGTACTTGTTTAACCCTCAGGAACAGATGACAGCTTCCTGATTGAAGCCAAATGGCCTCATACAAACCCAATTATCTACTATTTCTTCTCAGAGCCGAAACAAGCGGGACCGTTTCCACGTACCTCCGTCTTGTCCTTCATTAAAACAGGCTGTGATAATAATATATATTTGGATTGCATGATGTCATGCACTCTGCAAAGAATCTAACTTTTATTTATTTTTAAACTTTGTGAGAGACTTTAACTCACAGTCTTAAAATAATCTGTATATTGGACATTTGGCTCCAGAAGATCAACAGGCTTCACTTCAAGCAGGACTCTTAAATAAACAGAACGACCTGACAGGATTCTGTATATTTATATATAAAGACACTTTAATGGACATTTAATGTGTCATGACATCCCATTAATTGTCCATTGATGTCCATCGTGAAGAAATGTGTCAGTGATGATGATGATGATGATGATGATGATGATGATGATGATGATGATGATGATGATGATAAAACCACAAAAAAATACAAGAATAGCAACTTTTGTTAGTTCACAGTTTGTCAGTGAGTTATAAAATGACGATGCTCTCCATGTGGAAACAGTGACAGCGTTCCATCAATATGCTAATTCCCTCACACACAGTTCCCAAAATAAAGTTATGGTTGGTCATTTACGTGCTGCTGCGTTTGCCCGAGGGCCGAAGGCTCAGCTGCTGCGGGCACGGTCCGCGGGGAATCTGTTAAAGAGAAAGAAAAAGTTCTCCCCAAGTGGACAACAATGTTCCCTTCGTGTGCAACAACAATTCTGGAAAGTAAAAAGCTAATAAGCGTGTTTGCAGGGACTTTGCCGCCTCGCTGCTGCAGCTCTGGAGAATATCCAGTTATATTTGTTGGTATAAATATTTCATCCAGTGACTCGATGTTGAATTCTGAGTGAATCCTTTATATTTCATGTATCTACCACATCATTAGACACTTTGTGATGACAAATCTTCAAAATAAAATACATTTCTTGAGGCTCCAGACTTAAGTAATAGAGGTGTTATTCACACACCGCTTGCTGGGGCACCTCTGGTCCGTCAGCTCTGCTTGCCTGCAGGGTACAGATGTCAAATTGACAGTGCAGCCGTTGTAATTAGAGGTCATACAGCTAAATAAAGAATCGGCAGTCGAATTGAATAAGGTGGTAAGTTATTACCTTCGCAGTCGGATCCTCTCTGTTGTGGCATGCAATTACGTAGCGTGACATAACTTGTGTACCTTAAAGTGTCACCCAGTCATCGCGTTTCAATAGATTAATTTGATCGGAGCACTTTATTAAGGCTTACACTGACTTTTTAAAGGCTCTAGTATATCGCCTTGTGTGTCGATGGCGCTCCGTGGCGGAGCTGTCTCACTGTCCTTTGAAACAGAAACCCTGGGTGAGTTCTGCCCTTGAGAGTCTGTCATCCTCCTGACCCACGCCATTACTCTGCAGAGGCATATGATAAGTGGCGACCAGCAGAGATAACAACTGCATGTCCATCAAAATCAAGCTGCAGCCCGGCGTCGTGACCGCGTTGTCTTAATATGAGCCGAGGTGCGGTGTCAGGGTCTGGGGTCAAGTCACCGATTCAGCAGTGCATTAAGTCGGTGGCTAAAACCAGCTCGCTTCTACTGGCATTTATTACACATGTGGACCTAAGCAGAAAATAGCTGTAACACGCCACCAGAGACACCTTCAGAGGCAAGCGGTTTGAAAGGACTGCAGCTTACGCACTGATGCATGCAAACACCGAATGCTGGATGCCATACAGATGATATGAATTATGAAGCAGGCTTAGCTTGCAATAAATTACACACACTCACACCGCGGTTGACAATCACTCGTGCGTCATCGTATAAAAATGCACGTTGTG
This sequence comes from Macroramphosus scolopax, assembly GCA_901007825.1. Taxonomy (NCBI): domain Eukaryota; kingdom Metazoa; phylum Chordata; class Actinopteri; order Syngnathiformes; family Centriscidae; genus Macroramphosus; species Macroramphosus scolopax. The sequence goes on along the minus strand of CAAKHC010004070.1, from coordinate 12,189 downwards.
CAACGGCGTCGTGTTTCCCTTGTCTAATTTCCTTCGGTGATAGACGAGAGGCGAAAGGATCATTGTTGAGCCGTGTGCAGTTGATGGACTGAAAGACACAATCTCAGAGGAGACGGCCGCCTCATTCAGCGGTGGAGAAAAGGCACTTGACGAGTTCATGTTGTACGGTCTGAATATGAATGTAATCAGGATTTCTTTGCTCGGATTCCTCTCCGAAGACCACTCAAATTCATCAGCTATTATCAGCCGTCTGCGGTCTGACCTCCTCTGCCGCACACTGTCTCTCGTAAAAAATGGCTGAGTTATGACCGGAGGAGCCGGGAGTTGAACTGCTCGCCAGTAAACGAGTGCAGTGCGACCGAGTCCTCAAGCGTGTCACAAACTGGCCATCATTACGTTTACAGGAGTTGATTTGAGCCACAACCTGACATCTGGATTATGAAGCTTCAGACTGTGGACACGACAAGTATCATAAGAGAAGGAAGTGGGAAGTGGGACTAGGCTTCAGGCCTGATGGTGTACTGTGTGTCGATATGACTTGGTCCTTAATTGACAGGACGAACAACACTACATCTTTATACAGAAAATAATATGTTTTAAAGGGATAGTTTGAAAGATTATTCTAGCTTGAATGGGGACCGACAATGATCCAGAGCTGCAGCACCGAGTCAGACTTGTGGAAACCGAGCTCACGATAAGATAAGATAAGATAAGATAAGATAAGATAAGATAAGATAAGATAAGATAAGATAACCCTTATCTCATCTCACTTACCTTGTGACCATGCTTAAGATAAGAGAGATAAGATAAGGCTTATCTTATCTTATCTCACTTACCCTGTGACCATGCTTGTATTTAAATCATGCTAGGGAAGTCAGCATTTCATGATTTCTTACAATAGGAGATGACACACACATTTTCAGGTAATATGTTTCCCTCTATTGGTTTGGAGTGTGTAATATGAAGCGCTAGCTTGCCCAGATCGACTACACATTTCTTCTTTTAAAGGCACAGTGCAAAATACATGTATTGTATCAAACGTAGCTTAAAGCTATTGTTCATCTGCCGTCCCTGGGCAGAGTCCATTACTTAAATAAATCAACTCTCTATACCATTCAGCTCAAAATCCATTTTGAAAAACGACATTTTCAAACAACTTAACCTTAAGCGACTATTCAGTATTCATTGGAAATATGCATGTCCTCGTTTACGGGTGAATCATTATCTCCGTTTCCTATATTTGAGTCTTCCCACATTAAAGTTGGCCTATAAAACCAGAAGCAATAACTCTACCTCGTCCCTTATCACCGAGGTTACAGTCTCCAAAGACAGCGACTGCAACCTCCAGCAGGTCCTCCGTCTGAAAGACGCCGCGTCAGCATAATAAAACCAGGCAGCAACATGTTTACGGAGGGACTTTAAGCAGTTGCAGAGGATTATTATTGACCATCACTTTCCCTTTTACAAAGGAACAGTTAGGACACTGAATTGTCTTTAATATTTCAAGCTAAGCTGCCCTCTAATAAACTGAAATAACTACACAAACAAACAAAAGAATAAAACTTTCCCTGGATGAAAAGCATTTGTTGGAGATGTCCCCATAATTTAGACGCTGGCAGAACTTCATTTGAGCATCCGGCTGTAACTAAGTTCTGTCTCTCTCAGTAGAGATGGCATGCTGAACGCTAATGCGATCCTCTTTTGGTCTTAGGCTGGCAAGACAAGGATCATTTCACAATTTTAATCTTTCCTAAAGCAGCTTGAACGCAGGCTAGCAAAGCCGGCCTAAATGCTGCAGGCCCGGGTTGGGTTTGGGTAGATGTTTGATGAGGATCTGATCGATCGGCTTTGCACACAATTACACTTAAACTGTAAAAATGAATATACACAATCGCGGTAGCTGTTTTTCCAAACCTCAAGTACAAACCGACCAGTTGCAAATCTGGTGCAGATCCGATGGAAACGAACCCTCTTCACCCTCATGTCGACCGTCCTTGCTTTCCCTTAATAAGCTACTTTTTTACACACTCGACATAATTAATTTATCACCATCCCGGATCTTTAACATGAATATTCATCAACCTAACTTAACATTCGTATGTATGGAATCACCGCCCTGGGTGATGCCCCTGATTTACATTGGGTGCTGGTCCATGTTAGCATCCATCGCTCTAATTAGGCTAAAAGGTTCTGCAGGCTCTCGGCTGCAGTCAGGACCTTACAAAGTGTTTGGCAACAGCGAAACACTAACGTGTGCCTCTGTCTCTGTAGGTTCAAACCATCAGCACATACCACATTTTTAACAATGATTTCCCAGTACGTTGTTCTCCCTACCGTCTTTGAACATCTCGCCGCAGTGACGGGTTCGCTGCTAATTGTCATCCTTGTCAGTAATTCCTGAAAATTACCGCGAGAAATACCCATTAAGGAGCTCTGTCCTCTTTGTCGATTTCTGAGTGGCTCATTAATGCCCGAACATAATGGGGGAATTTGACATTATTAGATGATGTAAGAATTACAAGAATTCTATTGATGTCTTTGTTAGAGATGCTACAATGATGCTGATAACGTCGATAATAATGTGTGAAGTGGTCAGTAGTACAGTCACGGCTGTGTTTGCAATACGACTTGTGTTCATTGTCTAACTTGATATTCACATGCAGGATGATGAAAGGACCTCAGGTAACTTCAATAATGGTGTTTGAAGACTTGATTTCAGATATTTGTTACATCCCTAAAGTCACTCTGAAGTGTTGCTAATTGCCTCTCTTATTAACTGCAGCTGTCACCTTCTTTTTAATGCTAATATGTAATTAGCCAATCAAGGGGCAGCAACTCTGTGTATTTAGATACATGCAGACGTGTTGAAGAGGCTCAGCTGCTGCGATATCCAAACAGACATCCAAACGGGGAAGAAATGATGGACATGACTTTGACTGGGGAGTGACGGACGTCGGAGCCAGACAGGTTCGAGTATCTCGAAAAACTGCTGATCTCACACTACAGTCTCCAGAGTTTTAGAGAACGGAGTGAAAAACAGTTCACACAAACAAACAAACACGAGAAGCTTCTCAGTGAGTAATAATGCAGTGCCATGCAGATGAGGAGGCCTGTGCAGAGAACAGGAGCTTCCACTCCGGTGGAACCAACCGAAACCTCAGAGAGGAGGATTATTCTTATTAGACACAAATTAATAATATTTGTGCATCCCATTACTGCTCCTACCAGCAGGGTAGCACACCGTGTTAGGGAGCGTATGTCATCTCCAGCAGGTTCCATGAATAAGTGAAGACCTCAACAGTCACCAGTTGAAGAGAGGACCTTCTGAATATGGTGGAACGAGAGACTCACAGCAGACAAACCTGCAGAATCTCTGAGGAATGTTGAATAATGAAGACGGAGGTCCTTGAAACACCCGACGACGGCGTGTGAAACTGTACAAATTTAATTTTCCAACATGTCAGGGGCTAAATACCCGTAAACGCTGTGTTTTAACCTTTAATAATCCAGGGCTGCTGACCTTTCACTGCTGAGGCTTACGCCAGCATACAGACATAATACAGTACGTGATCAATAAGGTCAGCATGCGCAGTTAAAAATAGAAGCTCTGCTCCGACATCGTTTCTTTAATTTGCTGCTGCTGTACATGTGATCCGATTGATTTAAATGTTGCACAGCAACAGTAAAAGAAAAAAGGAAACGCAGCAGAGAACAGTGCTGGTCGTATTATCTGACAGATTGTCTCCTGTTTCATCCAGCACCAATTACATTTTTTTAGGGATTTGAATTTACTTCCTCTCCGGTTGCAGAGACCTCCAACACCCCAAAACTCTTATTGCTGCAACCAAGCATGCAAATTACTTTTACATAAGATTCCATACAAACTGAAGCCCAAACTGACATACAGGTATTACAGGTGTTACACTCACCTACATGTTATTAATGATAATTAGTTCTCCTCTCATTGCATGCATGTTACAAACCTTGTTACAAACCTTTGTTTAATCTTTTACATTTGCCTTCCAAAGCCAATTGTGCAAAAACATCCTCTGGCATTGTAATATATTCTACTAGAAAGCCTGGAACATTTGTTAGAGACAGAGAGGTGTCACTTTTCACTGACCAATTAGTTTCCCTGCATCAAACTCAAATCCTTGAAAGGTCCTTTTGTTGGCAGCCACACAGAAATTGACAGAAGCTCTTATTTTTCCTTCTGCATAGAACATCAAACCACATTTGTCCCACATTGAGCGCCGATGCAGAAGAGCTCCACTCTCCTCCGTATTGACCGGTGAAGACTGCCCGTCCGCTTACTGCCTCCAGCAAAGATCGTGTGAGATGACCCGACATGTCATGTGACCCCACACAGGGCAGCACCTGCGAGCGTCCTCGGGGAGCGTCGTGCCTGATAAATGAGTCGGCGGTGATGAGCAGCTGATGGAGTGGCTAGCAAAGGTCACGCTGCTTGGGGAAGCTCCATTCTGCTCTCTCATTTCAATTTGGACCAACACCGCCTTCCACACATGCCTGATAACCTCGGCCAAAGGTCGGCCTGGTGAACCAACATCCATTATTCGATTCAGACACTACCCATTCTATTATCCTGGTTGAGAGAAGCAAAAGTTCAAATGCAACTTGTTGGTTGAAGCAACATTGGTTAGAAACAGGAAGGCATCTAACTCAGTGAGCTGTGTGTCTGTGATTAGATTGAATGCTGTTTGCTGACTGTGTGCTGCAGGCCTGCTGAGCACCTGTGTATTTCTTCCACATATAATATCCGTTTTATTTTTATCATACTTCACACGCAGGCTTCAAGTATTCTAAGGTTGCTCGCAATAACTTAAAGCCTCTGATTTGTGTGGAGAAGGCGGCTTTTCAGCACAAAACTTGTTTTTTTCCAATTACATGCGCTGAGCTGCTTTTTTTTTGTCTGTTTTTATACGCCGCTTCTTAGCTGCAATCTTCCATGTTTTTACTATAATTTACTCTCTCTGTATTCATTGTAAGTGAGCATGTGAGTGCATGAGGGAACTGCAGAGAGACAAAGAGACGGAGGGAGACACGCAGGAGGGGTTGGGCCCGAAAAAAAAGAGAGGAAGGGTGCAATTTGTATGGCAGTGCAGACACCTGGCAGCACATATGGACACGGGGGACAATTGACCTGAGCGCTGTCTGCACTCACCCATTCTCACAACTGAAGATGGTCTTGATAAAATGTCATCTTTCAAATAGTCTTATGGCAAGCCGGGGCCCCCGCAGCCATTCTGCTCCCCAGATTAGCTCCGTCGACGGAGGAGGCAGCTGCGAACGCTGTGAAAATAACGCCGGCTCCTGCAGTTAAAATTTGCATCAAAGGATACAACCGCAAAATGTCAGTGGTCAATCAGTTCAAATAATCTTGGCTGTGGAATATAAAGAACAACATACCCATATTGTTGATAGAAAATGTAATGAAACGACCTCTCGTCCCCGAGAAAAAGAATGAAAACACATTTGCTTTCGGTGAGCCAGTTTTTAGGAAAGGGGGGGGGGGGGGGG
>CAAKHC010004068.1:0-26326 GCA_901007825.1 Macroramphosus scolopax | reverse complement strand
ACTGACATGTGACTTGTGAGTGATAATGAAATGTTGATGAAGTCTGCTGACAACGTTTTTGTTTTTCGATTTTTTTTCTTTTAAAGTGGGACTTAAAAGAGCCGCAACTAGTAAAGAGCCGCGGGTTGAGTATCGCTGATTTAGAGGATGTGTGAAGATACTGTTACAGTCGTCGAGCCTAAGATAAAAGCATGGGTATGTTTTTCCAAATCCTGCTAAGACTTAAGGCCTTTAATCCTTGATATATTCTTAGGGTGATAGTAGGCTGTATTCATAATTGTCATAATGAATTGGGGGTGTTTGTTTTGGATCCACAAGCAGGACTCGGATACCAAGCTGACAAGATGTTCAATATAAGTTCATGAGCTGGAGGATGACGATGTATCCAGGCAGCGTTGGAGCAGAGCAGGCAGAAGATGCAGGTTAGCTGAGGTTTCCTGAGGCTGGAGAGTTCTGAACCCCAGAAAAAGTCGAGCCTCAAGAACCCTGAGCCTTGCTCAACATTACATTATAGACTTTCATACATGGGTGTAATCTCTTCCTATTGGCTTAAACTAGGTGGGATACTTCAAAGCATAGTGCTCTCAGTCTCCTTGTTGGTGCGCAGGCACTGTCCCCACCTCTTGGCACTGTCCATCCTCAGGTCTATGCACAGTTCAAGTTAACACATCAGTTTATTGCCTTTCTGTTAACGTTGTCTGTCCTACTTCCTCAGTCTGGTCCTCTGGTCCTTCTTGGTGACCTCAGGGTCAAAGAGTCAATCTTCTTATTTTGTGTTTCTCATCTTTACAACCCACATCTTGCGCTTGAATGTGGACGGAGCAACTTCTATGAGTGTTGCGCTTCGTACACATCTCACACTACCTAAACCTGACTGACCACTGACCTCACAGCCCCCCTCTTTACTGTTGTTTGGGAATGCTGAGAATCACCAGATGAACCTCATGTGAGACCCTAAGTTCAACCAATAAACATCTTGTGGAGGTCATTCTCTGCAGTGCTGTTAGTAATACAATCACTAGAATGAATGGAATGTTTGTCTTCTGGTGGACCTAGTTGCTCTCCACAGGTCATCTTCCTTATCTTCTTCACAGATACATAGACGTCCTTATGAGTAAGCATTCCACAATAACATTATTATTGACGACACATGGTAGCAGACTAAACCTAAGCAAATGTGTAAAACCCCAACCTAACTGAACGATCTGGCGAAGACTGGAGTGAAGAGCCGGGGTATATAAACTGCAGGAGCTTGATGAGTGGATGGGTTGCAGGTGTGCAGGTTGATTGGTAGCAGAAGTGAATGCGGAAGTCTTGCCCTGAAAAACAGAACTAAACACAAGGGATGAGAAAGGGGCACAGCCAAGATCATGACACTTAATGTTGCTGTTGAAGTTCAGACCTGAGTCTATGACCACACCAAGGCATTGTAGTTGTTCACTACTGTGGCCTCGCAGATATAAGGTTCTTTGTTTGTGTGTGGTGTCCTCCGGGGCTCCGATTTCTTCCACAATTAGGGATTCAAAATTTTCCACAAGAGTGAATTTGAATATGAATAGTCGTCTGTCTCTGTGTGCCAGGGTCCAGGGTATACCCAGCAGGGTGTACCCAACAACGTGTACCCAGCAGGGTGTACCCAGCAAGGTGTACCCAGCAAGGTGTACTCAACAGGGTGTACCCAGCAAGGTGTACCCTGCAGGGTGTATTCAACAGGGTGTACCCAGCAGGTTGAAACCAACAACGTGCACCCAGCAAGGTGTACCCAACAACGTGTACCCAGCAGCAAGGTGTACCCTGCTGGGTACACTACCACTTGAAAAGTAAGTAAGTAAGTAAAACTTTATTTGTATAGCACCTTTCATGACATGACATGCAGCTCAAAGTGCTTTACAGAGCGAGAATGCAATGTCAGAAAAGAAAAACAGAAGCATAAAACAACATTGAAACAATAGCACAGGGCAACACACTGAGGACATGGACAACAACACACAGATTTAAAAAGCAATCAAACAATAAAAAAAAAGGACATTAATTAAGTCGGAAGTGCCTTCAGTGTGGCCAGGGCCGTATTTGCGTTCACACTGCTAAAAGATTCCACATGTGGCCATACCACCTCGGAATGTGGTCTGGGTAATCTCATCTCAATGCGTCCCCAACTTCCACTGTACAGGTGAACGACCGCCATCTTGATTGTGGACACAGAGTTTAGAGCTGTATATAATCTTACTCATTTCTCTTGAAGGCAGCCTGCATTCTTTTCTCCAATAGAACAGTTGATTCAGCCATAATGGCGGTCTTATTAGAGGTTGACCAGAGTGTTATAGCAGCCCATGCTGAGGTTGTTAGGAAGTTTTGTGGGATAGCCTGTTTCATTCATATGCAGGTGATTGAAGGGGCCTCTACCACGTGCTGGCCCTCTGGGCCTTATCCCCTTGCCCTGTTTGCTCCCAGCCTTCATATCGCCAAGATTTTGGTAAGCTTACACAGGACTCTCTCTTGGCACCGACCCTACTGGCCCTGCATCTATCCTGCCTTGCAATAACAATTATTAGATCAGAAAAACCTTTATTCGTCCAATGACGGGGAAATTTACAATGTGCTGCAAACTCAAGTTCTGGGAGTCAGAGAGTTGGCTTGACTCCTCTGAGATCTACGAGGTAGGTTCTGGGAACTGGGAAGGGTATCATACTGGCTCTGTACTGAGATTCCCTGATTGTCAATCTCAGCCTTACTTGCATCCCCATCACATCCATCACATCCATCCATGAAATAGCCCTCGTCACTCCTTTCTTTCTCCGTCCAAAACTGGCTGCATCAAGCTCCTCGTTTTTCATGCTTTTGATCGCCTAGTCAAGGCCCAGGCGGGCCCTAGGGGGCACCGGGGGGGCCTTAGCAGTTTAATTGAATGGTGATGGAAGGTGTATTATCATAAAATAAAACGTATTATAATATATAACATATCAGAATATTTTTTGCATCACATTAAGCACTTAAACCGCTAATGCAAATCAGACAGTTTGGTTCGACTTGGCGTGACCAAAAAATTCCAGAGGAAAAGCTCCTAAACTGTCTGAGTTCTGTGATCGCTTGCTAGCATGTAGTTAGCTAGTGCTGCCACTGTTAATGTACAAAATATTGAACCCCTGGCTAGTCTGTTGTCTGCATGTCATTCAACTTGCATCCTGAGCCTTATGTGGTTTTGACATACAAGTCAGAAGTCTGTCAGCTCAGACTCAAGCCTCACATTTTCCTATTTCCTATGGTAGACCTATAATACTGACAGACGCCATATCAACTCCCCAAAATTGAAGCCAATATATCTTGATTGCCCCTGGATGGCAGTAAAGAAAAAAAAGTAAAAGTTCTTGTTAGCTTGTCAGGTTAGCTGCACATACATATTTTAGATATTAGATGTTCATATCACACTAATTGGGCATGCTTGTAGGTTTCTGTGACTGGGAAAATGGGTTGTTTTGCAGTTAACTAATCGCTCATGATTGAATTGGGTGGAATACCGTGTTTTCATTTTGTGATAATTTCAGAGATGTATTTCTGACTCCTTTCCAGGTTGAGAGACTGCAGAACTATCAAGTTATATTTTCATCCAGGCCCAAGCTACTCAAGTCCTTTCTAGGGTTCTGGAGGTGCATGCTGCTGCCTGAACGTTACATCATCCATGCAGCTCTGTGGAGTCCCACTGCCTTGGCAGAGACGGAACAATCCCTTACTCCAGCTGTTACCCACCAATTGAGATCTTTTCGTTTGTGCAGCAGACGTGGAAATTGTTGAAGCAGTTTACTACCAGGCACTGAATACATTATGATAATTGGAGGAAGTGCAATGTAAGCATTTGCAAGTTCCAACCCAATTGTCTTATTTGCTGCGCCTGGCCGCGGGATTCATTGTACATTGTGTATTTTTTTTTATTTTTTGGGGAGTTAGGAAAAACTGCCCCAGAAAAATGTGAACGGGGAAAGAAAAGATGGAAGAAACCTCAGGAAGAGGTTCCCTCTTCTTGGACGGAGAAGACTGTCAATCGATGTCACGTGTACAGAACAACAGCAGGGGATGCTTAGATTAATCCACGGATGTTTGAGATGCACATTCTCTGCATAGGTTCGGTCTGTAAGTAAGTGGAAGCTGTTTGACTGCGGCAACAATTCATAATTCAGTGTTCGCGTAACCCACTAGGAAGAGAGATGTCACTGACAGGCCTTTGTGTTGAAGCACATATTAATACTGGAGTTAATAAAGACACATCTGCCGGTCATGCTGTTCTTTTCCTGTCAGAGAACAAAGCAGAGAGGAAGGAACAGACGTTTTATGCTTTTTAATCTCAACCAGGAACAAGCTCAACACCCAAACACATAGTTACATGGAGTTCTTTTTAAAAAACAGAGAAGGGAACGCCACAGTCATTTGAGATCTGGTAAACACATAGGAAAAGAAATGCCAGGAGTCTGTAATGATAACAGCATGTGTTATGCAGTCTTCTGAAAAGTAAAGCCTTGCAAGCACACAGGTATGTGCCGGTCACTGACATCATTAATCAAGATGGAGATGAGAGTCCACAGCTGTGAAGCTCCTTTGACTGATGGAGATGTCGTGCTGCATGTATTCCAGGAAAAAATCCTCATGAGGGGGAAGATGAGGTTTTGCAAACAATTCCCTCAACATATTTTCACAAATAGTTTGTAAGTGTGGTCAAGTGAAGCTGCAACATCATCTAATTCATTTCATTATTAGATGAGGTCTAAAGGCGAAGCAGGAGTGTCGCCAATGAATGCAACGCTGTAATTTAATCCTACAGCAGAAAAGGAAAGAAGAAGTTTTCCACAAATCAATCTTGGAGTTGTTCGCGGAAATATTAAAGCTGGTCCAACTCACCTGGCTGCCGTACATCGTTTCTTACACCACGCCTGTAAACAATTAGATGTTCATTAAGTACAGAACCCTGGAGGACTCTGCTTTAATATCTTTCTTATCTCAGGTTTAGCTTCTTACTCTTGGGGTCTCGGACATACAGGATGTTCACTAAGCATAAGAACATCTGCAATAAAAAAACAAACATAAGGATTATTATATTTATCTATTTCTTTAAATAACAATCTAATGTTTCCTTCCACAAAATACAACTTTTTTTTCCCCTCACATTTATATAACAAAGAAATATAGTATCGTCTTTATCATTAGTATGTTTTATACAAGCGAGGTTGGACCCTTTCAGCTATCTGTCATCTTACAACCACTGAATGTTCACCTGCACCCGTCAACAGACTGAAAGACTTGTGAATCAAACTTGCTTTAAAAATCAGTTTGTGATGTATAATATTCCCTCTGTTCTTCAATATGACTCCAAACAATTCACTTCCATCCAATATAAAAAGGAAAAGATGTAAGTGTATGTAAAGACATTTCATCTGCTTCAGGAGGTGATGACTGTGCAGCAGGTGCACAACGCTGCAAGGGGGCTTTTTAATTAGTGAAAAAATATTTTCCATATTAATCAAACTTTGCAACATCATCATACTACTATTCATGTATCTAGTCACTAATTACTTTATTCAAGATAAAACCAATGACTTATTTTCCACATGCTATGATGAGAGATTTAAGCAAAACCCCATAAATTATAGTCTATTATACCTAGGAAACATTCCCTCTTTATCTGGGAAACATTCCATGTTGTTAACCCTTTAACTTAATTATGTAAATGTCCCCGTCGTCCTTTCTACAAACCCTAGCAAGAACAAAATCGAGAGACACCTGGAAATACAGACGCGAAGCCAGAGCTGCTATAAATATAAAAACACTGGAAATGAATTGGATCCTGACAGAGCCGTGGGTCCCATTAGAACACTTAAAATGTCTGAAAATGACATGTTTTATCGATGAAAAAAATCCTTTGCTCACAACTGAAAGCAACAGTGACCCAACATGAGGAACTCCTACACTTAACACCGGGAGTCACTGCGAAGACAGAAGTCACAGCTTCTACTCAGTAGTTTGGTACATGTAACAAGCGTGAAAAAGTCACTAATTGATTGCACAGGAATGCAGTGAGGTAATGTCATGATGCTCCCTCCTCTCTCTCTTCATCCTTAACTGAGACTTTGAAAAGGGATTCACATCGTCTGGAAAAAAGACAAGAGGAAACAATGTATGGGAAGCAGATTTTTCTAAAATCAAAGATAACTGTCGAGCATCTGTTAACCTTTAGTGGAAATCGCGGCCTGATATATTCGGAGTTATGCGTTGACAGTTTTTTTCTTTCTCTCTGGGATTGTGACCAAAGGCACGAAAAACCTCCGTGCACGAATGTTGTTCTTATTGGCAGGCTTTGATCCTGACTTAAGATCACAATAAATCAGAAATAGTTCTTTAATCCCACAAACTGGAGCGAGAGGCTGCTAATAAAACTAACTAATGGAAATGTTGAATACGTGTTCATGAAAGCTTTCATAATGTGCCTGCGGAAAGAGTTAATGCTGGTGTGTGTGAATGGGTCTCAGGCTAAAGTTGAACATCTCAACAACCAGTCTGATATTTAAGGACATATGAAAGGGGTGAGCATCTATTAGCAAGGGGGTCGCTATCCAGCAGGTGAAAACGCTGAGTAACACACAGGTGATGGCCAAACAACAAGGTAAACAAGACAAAGTATTTTCCCACCTCAGTTGCTGTCTATCAAACTGGTCTCATGCCTCAATGCAAGATGTTAATTAGATGCAGCTCATTCAATACACAGCTGTCGGCCTTGTTCTTCACTGCAGAGAGGGACAGCGTGGAGGAGATTCAGCCATGAATGAAGAGACGTGCATACAGCCTGGTTCAGTGCATGAAAAACATTGGTAGCATTAGTAAGAAAACGTGACAACAGACATACTATCATAAAAACCGACGCTTTAGAGAAAACGGTAATGGGCTATACCAAACTAGAATTAAACTATCATTTAACCCAGTTTACCAGTAAGAAGAAAACTAAGAACAGAAAGTCCGATTATGGATGGTATTCTGTTCACGATAGTTGCTCTCATCTTGTCCATAAATGTGTTGTTCGAATGCCTTGGCTTGTCTTTCACATGGATGCCAGAAAGAATGATTGTCACTGCGGTGAAATAAATCCACAAGAAATATTTAGCCAGTTTCTGCTTGTTAACAGCTTTCTTTCATAATAGTTATATATCACTCGTAAGTATATATATCTATTTTTTTTTTATATTGGCTACTATCAATAAAGTAACCAAAGTAGTAAGAGATTTTCAAGCACCATGTTTAATGTTTCCCTCAGAGCATGTTTTTCTCCGCCGTCCTTCACGAATATTTCCAACAGTCTGTCATTCATCCCCAGTATGAACACATTGTCTTTCTGTTGGCGCACAAGAGAACTAGTTGGATTAAAGAAGATAAGACCAGACTTATTGTGGAAACAAACAGATGTGATTCTTGGTAGTTGTAGCACCTTACTAAACTCGTGTTTTCCTTGTTTTTTGCCCGCCGCCTGTCTGAAGAGACAGCTCTCATTCAAGTCCTGTGCCAAGAGCTGTTCTCGCCGGGACCCCTTCCAGGAAGTCCATTTTCAGATAATTGTCACACAGCCAGACAGTTTAACATCTTGGCCTGCAGTTCATATGGTCTATTATTCATAATGTTACATAAGCAATAAAATTATGCTGCAATTATGATTTGCGTGCAATGGTTTATTAAAAGCCTCTCACATGATTTACACCAGCCCAAAATCAACGACTGAAGAAAAGATGAAAAATAATCTTTTTATTATGAGAAAATCAATAAGAGGCATTCGGTGAATAACTGTTGAATCGGGTGTTGTTCAATGTAGTGGAGCCTTGAATCTCATATAATGACTGTGTAAATTCAGTCGATGATGTAATATCCTTTTTGCAGCACAACCTTGGCAATTCTAATCTGTACACAGAGGCATAGTGCAATAAACCTGATATAAAAACAAAATCAAATAATTTTGAGCACTTTTTAATGTGTTTGTGGATGCTGGAATCAAGCAACAACAAAAATGCCTGTGATGCTCTGTCTTCTCTTCTCATCACTCTCAGCTCGCCATGTAGAGGATGAGAGGGGCCCTGCAGGATGGCATTGATCTTTGCGCTTGTCTTCCTCTTCGTGGCCACGACCAGACTGTCCAACAATGGAGCTGGCCTTACCTTACCAACTTGTTGAGCCTGTCAACATCACCAGTTCCGGTCATGCAGCCCCGGCACACGTTGAATTCAACAGGAAGTAAAGTAAACGCAACCGACCCATGCTGCCCCCTGTATTGTTTTAATACAGGGCGGTGTTCGGTCACTTCGGTCAACATAGTTTTGGGGTTGATGCCTTTAGTGCAAAATTATATTGCATCCGCGGGCTCATACCGCACCACAAGCCATCACTGGCCAAGCTGGTGGCTTTCGATTTAGAGAAATACGACCTAATTAAATCTGACTTCCTGCATACATGAAGTATTCCACAAGACTTTTAAATGTTCTAACCTTAATTGGACCAACGTCTAATAAAAGAGAGGTTATTTTGAGGTGTTTGTGAGGCAACACGTTTTTATAGCTTACTTTTTCAATGTTTCGTGTTGTACATAGTCTTTTCCGCCCAATATGCCACATGATCCTGCCACTACATCACGTTTATCACTCACAGTCACCGCTGTTTTCCTAAAAGGATTTAGTTTGACCAGAAATAATTAAGTCAAATAATTTAAGGCAAATACACCCTACCTATCTCCCTGTTTGACTCTCTGTGTGTCTGTATGCTTGCTGTGACCTCATAATCTGGAGCAAGGACATTTCGGGTATATATTGATTTGGTCATTACAGCATATTACAAACGTGCACACGATATATAAATATATATACCCGAAATTATATACATAATTTAAAACTGAAAAAAAATATCATAGAATTAAAGAAATATTTTTACCCCGCATTCATGCCTCTTTCGTCCGGCGGAACTAAATCACGCCGCCGCAGAGCAGTTACTCATCGGAAGTAAATATGCGTCGGACCATCACAACCAACGAGGAACAGCTAGCAGCTTTAAGCTCCAATAGTAGTTCGATATTTCTCTGGTTGCGACGTGTTGTTTTATAATCACATATATGTGCTGATGTATTGAACAACACGTAATTTATCTCAGAAGCGGGCAAGAATTCCGTGAATTCGTCGTTTCGTTTCTATTTTCTGAGAAAATGTTTGCTAAACCGTTTCGTGTCAAATCCAACACGGTACTCAAAGGATCAGACAGGTGAGTCACAGCTGCCTCCAGCTCTAACCGGACTTTAAATGTTCCTAACTACATTTTAGTTACTGTCTGCTTTAGGTACGTAGCAAGGAAAAACGTGTATAAAGCCTGTGTTCATTCCGACGGCAACAGTTTAATATAGCTTTGTGTTTGGTCGCGCGGATATATTCTAAATAAACTTATTTCAATCATTAGAAATATGTACCTGCAGCGGTTGATAAATATAAATGTATGACATTTCCCCATGACCCTTTTTTGTTTTTGTTTTTACCTCCAGGAGGAAGCTCAAAGCTGACGTATCCTCAGCGTTCCCTTCACTGTCAGCTGGGGAGGTATCTGAGCTGGTCCCAAGCAAAGAGGAAGTAAATGTTGTGAAGATTTATGCACACAAGGGAGACACAGTGACTCTCTATGTTCTTCACAAAAATCCTCTTTTCTTTGAATTGGACAAACGACTTTATCCTACAGGTGATAGTCAAGCTCTGAAGTTATATTTACTGATAGATAAAGTAGTATCAGCTTGTTTAAAGAATCTATTAACTCTGTGTTGTCGTATATTTCAGTTTATATGCTTTGGCGCTACCCTGCGGCCTTGCCAACATTCAGTACTTGGCCTCCTGTGCTTCAGAAGTTGGTTGGAGGCGCTGGTAAGCTCCTTTTCTGTACAAATGTTTTAATAATTTATATCAATGACACATTGACATACAAACTGTGCTTCCCTGCAGATCTCATGCTGCCAGGTGTGGTGGTGCCTTCATGCGGTCTTCCAGAGTTGAAACAGGGGGACTACTGTGCTGTCACGCTGGTCAATAACAGGCAAGCCATATTAAAAGATTTAGACGACTTTTGTCTTTGTTCTTGACATGTGTACAGTAAGTGTGACAGTGCTCTCCGGGATGCTTGCAGAGCTCCTGTTGCAGTTGGGACAGCTGCAGCTTCCTCGGCAGAAATGCGCAGTTTTGGCATGAAAGGGAGAGGAGTCTATGTTCTCCACTCGTACATGGATAATCTCTGGTGAGTGGCTTCCATCTTCCTTCATGGAATGAATGATTATTGTTTCAAGAGTCCGTTTAGACATACTGTTATTGCCTTGCACGCAGCCTTTCTGCTAGGCTAAGCTATTTGGCTACTTCCAAAAAGGAAAGGACATAAGCAGATTTCCCAAATGTACAACTGTTTCTTGTATGTATAACAGTCATCCGCCCATTGTTGTTATGACTTGAGTAAGCATGTTCATGTGTGTTTTTCTTAACATTTTTAGGGCTTTTGGAGATAAGTCAGATCCTCCCATTTTACCAGATGCAGAGAATGAAGGACGAAGGTTAAATGAAGAATATTGTGAGGTTGATGAGGAGGAGAAGGTCGTAGGGGAGTGTGC
Organism: Macroramphosus scolopax; assembly: GCA_901007825.1. NCBI lineage: Eukaryota > Metazoa > Chordata > Actinopteri > Syngnathiformes > Centriscidae > Macroramphosus > Macroramphosus scolopax. The sequence goes on along the minus strand of CAAKHC010004068.1, from coordinate 15,681 downwards.
GGAGGAGGAGCAGAGTCCCAGTGAACTGGTCGTACATCAAGCCTCCTCCGGTATTGAGGAGCTAAGTCTGGCTGAGCAGGAGGAAGACAAGGGTACTAATGGCAGTGAGGAAGAGGAGAACCTGGATGACCAGAAAACGCCACAAGGTACCAGGTTCAGTCACATGATCTCCATGAGGTCCATCTGCTACAGCTTCATAAATATCATTAACCCAGATTCAAATTAAATTCAGACCTCAAGTGCTAAACACTTGCAGGTTGACATTGTGGTTGTGCTTTACCGATGAAACAGAATAATGCTTTTCTGATGTGGACGAATGGGAGAATGTCCAGTGGAGGAAAAAAAAAAAAGGATGTAACCCATGTGGTTTCCTATTTTCACAGAGCTAATGGACGCCCTGCTGTTGCAGTGTTTCCTCCATGCTCTCAAGAGCAAGGTGAAGAAATCAGAGCTCCCTCTGCTGACCAGCACATTCCTCCGCAACCACATGTTCTCCTGCTGGTAAAGAACAATTCCTGCTTCAACAACTGCTTGGGAGGAATTCCATTTCTCACACAAAAAATGTTGTTTTTTTTAGCCCCGGTGGAAAACAACTTGATATCAAGAAATCCAGCTATAAAAAGGTACATCATGGTGTGAGCTCACATGTAGATGTTTGTCTGTAATCAGTAAGCATTCACTCAATCATGTTTTTCCAACAGCTGTCCAAGTTTCTACAGGTCATGCAGCAGCAGCATAACCTTGTGAGAGTGAAAGAATTGTCCAAAGGTGTGGAGAGCATTGTGGAGGTGGACTGGAAAAACCGAGAGTGAGCCGAGCCTCAACATCAGTAAACTCTTGTTTGAGATTCAAGACTAAACTCAGCCTGACTGATTCTGTACTTTTTATTACATTGAAACTTCATAGACTGCGCTCCTTCACTGTTCCTGAGGAGGCAGAAGTTGAAGTGGCCCCGTTGCAGGATGGAGGAGAAGGAGAAACTCTGTATCATCCTCCTGAGATCACAGTCTTATACTCCGTGTCAGCTCGACTGGAGCCTCTCTTCCTGGATTCAAACAAAAGGTATGCGTGGGAATTTTTCCCAGACCCAACTCTCGATGCATCCACATATCTGCACTGTTCAGACAGACAGCAGGGGGGACATAGCACGGAGAGTTGAAGCTTGTCCGCATGGTTCACATTACCTTGAATTACGCTCTGAATTCCCACCAGTTTCCAGGTAGTGCTGCTCCGTAGCTGACCTTGACCTCCAACTCCCTTTTGAGGGTGGTGAAATAATATTACCATGACAGGCATCCAATGCTTGACCTCAAGGCATGTGCTGTAATATCTCTCTTCATTTGTTTATGCCCAGTTCGAACTATAGACTCTCTGTAGGTTCCCTTTTATATTACTTCCAGGCAGTAGCACCCGTAGTGTCTCATGTTTATAATGTATCACATCTGAAGCATGTTATGAATTGCACTGTGTAAATACTTTCTTCACAGCATGCACAGCACGAGAAGTGTTTCAGAAGGACAATTAGCTCGGCCAAGAATGCAGACCTACACATACAAGGAATTTTTTTCCATTGCTCTCCATGTACTACTGTAATTTTCCCTGTTTGGAAACAGAATAGAAATTCCAGAGAAACATCATTGATTTAAACATTTAATTTAAACATATAAACGCCTTTGACTTTGAGCATAATGATGGAGCTCTGACCCATCCTCTGCAGTGTCTTCTTAACTACATGTCTCCTCATAAACGGGTGCAGTGGGTGTTTGAGGTTCCAGTTTTTTTGCATGTTTATCAATGCTATTTAAATAATTTATGATTGACTTAATGAATTAATTGGAACACATCTCAGTATAACTTAGTACAGCACCACAAATTACAGCCTAAAAAACTGATTATAATTTATTGCAGGATTGTTTTATTACACTGTATTAATTCCCTCTGGTGCTGATTTGTGCTTTGGCTCCTCTACAGGAAAGGAACAGTACTGCAGCCTGCGGAGATGAGAGCCATTGTCACAGAGTATGTGAAGAACAATGAATTAGTGAATGGATATAATCAAAAGTAAGTAGATGTTTACATTCTGAAAGGGACAAGTAGTGTGATAGGTATGATCCAATCATACCTCCATCAACAGAGTTTGTATTTCAAACTCAAACTGTGTTTTATTCTGCAGACATAAGAAGAAGAAAAGCCGCTTATTGGCAGAGAGCATTTATTGTGCCAATAGTGATTCTTGGTGTGCGGGAACAATAATGCCAGTCATAGTGCTGTGTTGTGGGTTTTGAATATAACCATCTCGCCAGTTTTTTTTTTTCATCAGAACTTTGGGCAGGGCAGCCTCGGACATGTGATGTTTTTGCAATTGGCGTAAATGCTTAAATGTGACTCCGAAACTGAAGAGACATCTCATGTTTCTTTTTAGGGCCATCTGCGTCTTTTGATGTGAAACCAATTGAAAATGAGTGAAGGAACAATAAATTAAATAAAAACAATCTACCCTGGCACGGCCTAACGAGGAAGCATGTGCCCTGCTGAATGACATCCATCAAGTGTGGTACTGCAAGTGTAAGAGGCTTCAATTATTCTGTTTGTTTGTTTTTCTATCCACCAGTTATGTGAACGTAGACCCGACTCTTTGTGACTGCGTGCTGGAGAAGTCTGAATACCAGGAGATAGAGTCTCTTAAATGGGACGACCTTTTTAGCAGGTAAACATGTTTTTTATGGCTGTTTTATAATAGACCCTGTACAATATCAAACAAAGTACTGACTACTGAACATACCATCATCGATTCCTGTTAGGTGACGTATAAGTATTGTGTTTACACCAGTGCAGGCAGGTGCAGGCAGTCGATGATGGATCAGAGGATCAAATATATTTAACGTAATCCTATCTGTGATGCCAAATCTGCTCTGTAAACAACATTATCACCGCTGCTCCAATGTTCCAGCATCTGGCTTGTGTCTGTAACTACGAAAAACAACTTCTCTTATGTTGACACTCTGGGAGAGCAGACAGACCCCCGGGACAATCATGTTTTTTTTGTATGCAAATCCCCAGCTTGCAATGGGGAACAGGCCAGTTCATTAGGTACACCTGTTCAATGTAATGCAATGCAACAACAGTTATGCCATGACTAATTGTTTTATTAAGGAGTTCTATAATGAGATTATGTCTGTCATATAGATGGCTTAATAAATTGGATTTGCATTGGAGTGACAGCTGCAGGGTGAATGGACGTGGCTGGCTGGATGCCTTTTATGGGTCTTTTGGGCTCTCTATGACATCACTGATGCTCAGTAGATGGTAGATTGTATCGGGTTGTGGTACTAGTAGTGCTTTACAATGTTCCTCAATCATGATCGTGACAGGTTCTGTGTTATATTTATTCCCAGGAACCTAAAACTATTGACCTTCTCCATCTTTAACCCATTCATGTAGAGGTTTGTGTGTGTGTTTCTTTGCCTCCTTGTTTCAATAATCTGCTCCGTTTTGCTGATGTTAAGTCGTAGGTTTGTCTCTGTGCACCACTCTGCCAGATGTTGATTTGCTCGCAGTATGAACCCCCCTTGTTGTTTGAATTCTGGCTGATGAAGGTGGTGTCATCGGTGTCTGGGAGGGCTGTTGTAGGTACCCAGCATGAACAGGACACAAACTGTCTGGGGTCCTTTTCAGTGGATCTGTTCTGAAAGAAAACTACTGAGGGTTGACACGAGCATGGATGTTGTTCTTTATGTGCTAACTCATCAGAGTTAGGGTTTACAGGACGATAGTTCTTTATAGTAGTGGTTCTCCAACTTCAAGGACCTCTTGAGTGACACAAATTACACCACAGAGCCGTATTGCATCAGGGTTTTCCCAGGGTCACCAGATTTTATTACAGAAAGTGTATAAAATTGAATTATTTCCACTTAAGCTTTGGGCCCCTGGGACCCCTGGGGAACCACTGGTTCAGCCCAGGGACCACATGTGGCTGTCTTGAAGCAGTTGATACCACTCTCTTTTGACAGTGATACCGTATATTAAATAAATGTCAGTATACACATCAATTACCGTGCCGACCTTCTGCTCCTTGTGAAAAACGAAACCCACGGACTTGTTCGCCGATGCTGGAGGTTCACCTCACAGCCTTCCGGGTCAAAGCTTATAAAGCTTTCAGATGTTTTCTGTCTATTGCAACTTGATGCAGTAAAGTTCAGCCATCATCTGTTTCCACATCGTAGCTGTGAGAAGAGATGGAGAGGCTGATTGTCAGTTCATTTTGGAAAATTTAAGCAGGATTTCTTCGTACACTCACCGTGATACACATTAAATGATACACATTAAGTGATTCGCTCTCTGGCAGTGCTCAAGGCCTCCAACAACTTCCACGAAGTGTAAATCTTTCGCCCGATCCTGCAAACAAACAAAAAATGCAATGAAAACCTGAACTCTTTTACTGAGGTAAGAATCAAGGAAAGAAGGACATAGTTTTAGTTAATTCTACCTCAAGTAAACTCCGTTGGCGGCCTTAATTGGTAAGCCTTGGCGGTGGTAGCTGTCTGATGCTCAGCAGGATTTGGTAGTATCGGTACGTAAAGTAGTTCAGCATTGACCTTTTATTGGGAAGTTTCGTTCTACCCGCAGAGGTCGTTAAAAATTAATAGTGTTGTTTTCTGTCCGAACGATTTTAATGGTAAGTTCAATTTTCGCTGACATCAGGAATCCGGCTCGTCGTATGCAGATGAGTCGATCTTCAAAGAGGGAATATTATATATTTGAATCCACACCTGATTTTTACAAATGAAGCTCACACAGACACACACAACAACATTTGTGATCCATTTCTCGGCACAAACCTGGTGTGGGAAACCGTTGTGGTGAGAATGCTCATGTAAACCTCAGGCAAGGTTCGAACATGTTGATGATTTAGTGGACATGAAATACGAGGAAAGAAACGTGATCCCCACGTCCACTTGTATATTGAATCAGTTACGGTCTTAAATGGATGAGGTTAATGGTTTAACATGAAAACTTCCAGGTTATGGGTAAAATTCTTTCTTCCTTTTGTAAAAAAAAAGAGCAAAATATCTTCACTTGTTTCTTTGAATTTATAATAATGCATCATAAGTGCATTCGATTCAATGGATCCATGAGCACTTTGGTTGATTTGAGACTCGAAATGTTTGAATGTTTGAATGTTCGAATGTTCGTCTGTTGTTGTGACTAACTGGCAACAGGTCCGGGGTGAACGGGCCTCTTCCCCGATGTCAGTCCGGATTAACTCCTGGTCCCCCTTAAACCCTGTACATGCTGAGCGGTGTAGACAGGGGACACATGGACGGATGAACAGACAAAGTTCAACAGTCTCTATATAAATCTATGTCTCTCTCTCTCTCTCTCTCTCTCTCATCTGACAGTTTGTAGCAGATGAAATAGATTCTGGATTAAACAATTAAATTTCGTCTTCGCAGGGTCTTGGCGAGAATGCAGGAGTGTTCTCAAGTCGTGTTCCCCGGACGAACACCCATAATCAAGAAGGGTCACCTCGAGCCCATAGACATCGCTGTGGCTTCTCGAGGCTCCAATAAGAAGGTGACAGCTTCTGCTGCAAACCCTGATATTCCCAAATGTGGATCAACATCGAATTCTTTCTGAAACACTTATGTTTCAGAGTATTGGTGACGACCAAGAGGCCGGTGGCAGTATAGGTCCTAAATCCCGCCCCCTCCATGTCACCAGCCATTCGGCCAGATCCATTTTTTCAAACCCGTCATCTTCGATAGTTCTCCTCCTGATGATGAGAGTTCCTGTTCATTTCTCTGAAAGGTCGCTTTAAGTTAGTTATTTAATGTTAAAACAAGGAGGTGCAGCATCGTGATTGACAGCTTCTCTGCAGTAGTCAATGAGTCATAAACAGACTTCTGATTGGGAGTTTAGTGTCAGCGAGTTGCCAGGGGATGCAACGCTAGCTTTACGTAAGTGTCATCATCTGTTTCACAAGTTCAGAATATGAGCTCTGCAGTCACTTTGCAATTGAGACCTCAGTAATAATCACTACTGCACAGATTCTGCTTCCAACAGACGTCCCATGGGCGATTAGACAGCACTCGTATCCGGGATATCTTGGCTCCATTATCCGTACAGTGGGAGGAAGTGGAGGCGAGCTGTCCAGAAACGATATAAAGTCTATTGGAACAAGCTAGCGGTCCCGTGAGCCGGCTAGCATGAGCTTTTATGGTTGAAAAGTAAACCAGTCAGTGCAATGCTTTTACCAACTGTTTCCCATGTATGACAGTCGATGGCTATGCCTGCAAGATGATTTAGATGTTTGGCACAATTAGATGTTGTCCATGAGGCTCTTTACTACAACCAAGCAGAAAGCAGGATGTTGTACACGGTGGCTGCAGCCCCTTCAGCCACGTGTACTGCTCCAGTGTGCAGCTGTCAGCAACACTGTTGCTGTCACGTAATGCAAATCCCCCGAACAGCGCACTGAAGGCCAAGTGCGAATCCGTCAGGGTAAGCCAATTCCCCCATTTCCTCCCAGACACTATGCCGGCCGGATGATTTCCATTATTGGCAGCGTGTGCTGGTGCGAGCAGCTGCTCCGTAATTACAGTTAACAAAACATGTTGAAGGACCCGCTCAACTGATAAAGACCTTCACCTCGTCCTGAGAATTACAGCAGCCAGGAGTGAACTCGCAGCGAAGAAAAGGGACCTGATGGACGCGAGACACACACACACACACACACACACACACACACACACACACACACACACACACACACACACACACACATCCTTGTTTTACATTACATGTGGGGACCCTTCATGATCCTAATGAATCCCCTTAACCAAACTTTAACCCCAAACACAAAGCTAATGCTACACGCTATCTCTTGTGTCTTTTGTTACTGGCTCGGGTCTAAGAGAACCTGAGATGTATTTACTTACATATTGCTCTAATTACTTTAATGTGCTTCCCACAGGTGACGATGGTAAAGAACCTTGAGGTGTACGGCTTAGATCCTTCAGTCGTGGCCACTGCCTTACAGCACCGAGTCCAGGCCAGCTCAGTCTTACAGCCCATGCCTGGAACCAAGGACAGGGTCCTGGTGCAGATTCAAGGCAACCAGATTCATCAAGTTGGGAATCTGCTAATAGGTCTGGGTCTTCTTATTTTCTCTCCATTTGCTTCATGTTGGACAAATAAATAACATAATAATTTGTGTTTTGTTGTTTGCTTTCAGATCATTATCAAATTCCTCGCAAGTACATACAAGGATTAGACAAAGCTACAAAAGGAGGGAAGAAGAAGTAGCAGCGTTTGAACTGCAATCCTACAGATTATTCTGTCTTCAGAGCTGCTCTGCTGAATGTCAACACATCAACAAATCAACTGTTGGCCCTCCATGCAATAAAGCTGATTCTCTGTCATCTCATGCAGGCTGATTAATGAAGCTGTTGTTGGTGTTTCTGCTTCGCTCCGAGAGATTTATACATTGTAAAGTTGCTGCTTCGGTGTGTGGAACCAGGTCAGCGTTGTTTCACTGCGTTAGGTTTCTGGTGGGGCAACTTACATTTACTGGCTCTGCACAGCATAAAAATATTACTGCCTCTGTTACTGATGTGTTGTCAAGAATGCAGGAGCTGTTCCTTCCCCACAAAAACAATTGCAGAGCCTGATGGGAGATTCCTGCAACAAAGCAGGTCTGGAAGAGATGGATAAGTAACTTTTTGAATACAAGTGGACACGAACTGCTCCCAGTGCAGTGGGAGCTGCTGTGTCTGAAGTTGCTGATAGCTGGAGAGGGGAAGCCTCCTGTAGCGAAGTGATGCCGGCAACTGTGTTCAACATCCACTGGTAAAATCACAGATTTTCAGTTTCTGCTATTATTACACAAACTACGAAATATTGTTGGCAATTTGCTGTGGAATGTTTAACATAAATGATGAGCCTGCCAGGCAGATAAGAACCGGATTAAGATCCTAGAAGAAGTCGTTACAAACTATGAGAGTTTCCCAGGTGATTCTAGTGTTAGTCATTACAAACTACGAGTTTCCCAGGTGATTCTAGTGTTAGTCATTACAAACTACGAGTTTCCCAGGTGATTCTAGTGTTAGTCGTTACAAACTACGAGAGTTTCCCAGGTGATTCTAGTGTTAGTCGTTACAAACTACGAGTTTCCCTGGTGATACTAGTCTTAGTACTAGTTGTTTTCAGCGATTAACATTACTGTTAGTAATGAGAAATAAATTGCCTTAGTTGAGTCAATCAAACTCCCACTACATCTCCTCTTTAAAATAGTTTTCTTCTGCTGTACTAACGTAAATCTTTTATATCACATATATTATCTCACGTAAGCGGATAGATTAACATACACGTTTATAAATTGGCACATTTAAGACATTTGCAATCAACAAAGAGAGAGTTCGCTACTAAAACGGTCGTATTCGCATAATCTCTTCTTGGTTTTGATGGTGTTCCTTGAAAACACCAAACTGCAATGTTTATTCAAGTTACCACATCAAAGTAAACTGTTTAATCATCGGCAGTAAACTTTTCCAAGCTCCTTGCAGGATCCGTGACAGGTTTTTTTATTTAGCTGTTGGTTTGTTTGTTTTGCCGTCACCAGCGAGGCTGTGTGCAATTGCACGGAGTTATGTTGAGGCCGGCGGTGTGTTGTAACCAATTTCCTGTTCCATCTACATGTTTGCTTTCCAAGTATTAATGAGATGTACCAGGTTCCCAATATCACCGGACCTGCTGCGATGCTTCATCTCTGAGTAATCCCATCACTTTTTTGAACGTTGGCAGTTCAATTTACGATTTTAGTCCATTTGTGGTCTTGTTTGCTTTGTGCAAGATATTCTTCTCCCTGATTACCTTCTGTCCAATGAGGAATTTCCACCAATGCAAACAGATCGATGTCTGTCACTGCACCTTGTTCCCTGTAATTAGTCTCATTCATACACAATCTTTGTGTATGAATCAGTCAAACTGGCTTATAGTCTTAATCTAGTCATGGGGGAACCTCTTTTAGGTCAATTTAGGATGGATTATTGGCAGAAATGGAATATAAAGTTCATAACTGTGTTTCCATCAGTGTGTAATCACCCGAAAGTTAAGAATGTTGTGTTTTGGTCATATTATAATGAGCACTTTATATCTCCATCTGGATCAGGTCCTCTTCAAGGGATCCCAGCATGTTGCATGTGCAGTGATCCAGAGCAGACAAAAATAATAACTTTATATTAGTTTGTTTTTTTTCATGGAAAACAAACAATTTCCAGAGTTTATTTCTCAGTTTATTCATATGGAAGGGGATGAAAAAGGAAAAAAGTTCTGAAGTCAGCATTCTGAAAAAAAAAGAAATTCCGAGAAAATAATTAAAACTCAGAAAAATATTTTACTGTGTATTTTAAGTACACAGCCACTAAATCTTTAAACTCCGTGATTAGCACTATTATTGATTCTTATCTACTGTGTGTGGCTCTGTTGATGAAGGTTTACTAAAGTTATATTTATTAAGATAAACATGATCAAACACTTGAATATCATACTTTAATTGGTTCCTATAAGTTTAGTAATACAGAACTTATACTATGTAAATTCCTGTCTCTCCATATGAAAATGTCTCCATGTAATTATCAGGCGAAGCAGATGTTCCACAGGTTTCGGCTTCTAAAAAACTCTATCTGCAGTTCAATGTTGCAGACAGCTCGACTCAGAATGAAAGCGTCCGCTGAATTAGGAGGAGCTCCGGAAAGCAACCGCCTGAAGTTAATATCTGAAATCGAAACCAACGTCTGGACCAGTGCGTATGGAGGAAACATGGAGGCCCCAAATGAAGAGATGTCCTTCAGGTAAGTTTGCTTCTCTGCTTGGAGTCACTAAATGTTTAAACACTTTTGTCTGCCTTGAGGTCATTTCCTCTGTCTCCTTTTGTGCACCTAAAGAAACCCCCTGAAGGACAAAGGTCAATTATCGGCGGGAGCATAACAAGAGTTCTGACATCTCTTTGATGCAGGTTAAGACCTCCTGGCGAGATGCAGATTGGGGGCAGACCTAAACATGCATGTTAGCATCTGTGTTGCTGCGTTAAAACACTGCTGCTATTCATCACGAGTTTATAAATCTTGTTGTTGGGAGTCATGCAGAGAATAATCGCGGGTAACTCGTGAACGCCGACACACAAAGACCAAACATTTATTCTTCCTCTGGCACAGCAGGAGCATCAACCTTGTGAACCCTGTAAGTCAAATCTGCAATGATGCAAAGATGTAAAGTGTGCCTGTAAAGTGTGACTTAGGAGGAAGACTAATAGTCCACGCTGCACAACTTGATGTGCGGTTTGGGGTTTTTAATTCTCCACAAGTGGGGGCCGACGCAACCACCAGCCTTGTCGAGGCATCACAGGCACCGCGGTTAACAGTATCCCACAGGCGGCTCGGCGGCTTCTAAATCCAGGATGGCTGCTGCTGCTGCCGGGAATAAACAAAGAGCTCATTACAGCGGACTCACAGGAGCCTCCAACTGAAAACACTGTGTGACCAGCAGGTCAAGCCGAGAGTGTGGAGTGTTGTCCATTATGTCGAGCAGATGTGCAACATCCTTCTATCATTGCCCAACTGTAGAGGCTCCGGAGGGGTCATCAACCTAGAGCCAGCTTTCTTTCTTTATTGACTGCACTCTCAACATGAGGCTATTAACACACCGTCATGCTTTTATACCGAGACATCAGACCGGCTATGAGAGGTGGGCCCGACCAACTGGTGCATGTGTTGGCTGAGGACAGGAAGGCGAAATTATTTTTATTTTAAATTACTTCCAACCGCCAACAACTGTGAGTTCAGATTCACTTGCAGGGGAGTCGCCACAGCTGCTTGGGAACAGTAGAAAACTCGTCTCGTGTCGCCATCCTGGTTGTATTTTTTTGAAGGCTCATAACCGCTGCTATCAGTTTGTGCCATCATTTTACACACCATACAAAAGTTGTTCACATCCACAATCTACCATCTCTCTGCCGGATGTTATGTCAAGTGTTCATTATTGAAGCGTGTTTATAGCAGTCGATCATCCCCAGATGATGAAACAGTCTGCATGAAAGCAAGAAACTTGGAAAAGAAATTTAATATTTTCTCCAAAGTCTGCAGAATCCCTGACAACAAATATGCAGTAAATCAAAAATACATTTCATAACATGAGTTTTCCACCCATGTGGCTCTGATAATGGTAACATCAGTGCGTGGTGTTTTTGTTTAATTTGTTTTATGACCAGCTTTAACTGCAGTGTCTTGGCGTTATACAACATTATACCGTTGGACTCATGACCATGTGAAAGAACTGCATTTCTACAGCACTTGTGTAGTCCTCCTACCCATCAGTGTGCTATTGCAGCATATTCAGCCCAACATTCCTTCACGGACTGATGAGGCTGTCATGCACCGTGCCAACCGTCTCATCAGCAGCAGGAGGTGCTCAGCAACACTTGGACGTAGAGATCAACCAGGGAACCTTCTGATTACCAGACCACCATCCTCCTGATTCATGCTGGCCGTGTCTGGTATTATTAAAGTACCGTGAGAAACACTTAGTGTGGCAGTAACGACCACAGACTGGGTTTGTAGTAGTTTGTAGAGCTGCAGGTGGTTTTACACTACAAACACGCAAAATCTAATTCCCAAGTCAATGTATCTCATTATATTTAACAGAAAACCAAATGAGACTACAGTTGCAGTCATAGTGAGTTGTTTTTAGGCAATGCATCTTATTTTATTACATTTTTAACATCACTAGTGGATATTTTTACTTAGTACAAAAAAAGTCTCTTGTATTTAATCTCATCTTATAAGTACAAGTTTATTGAGATACTGGACGTTAGGCAAATATGGCAAGATTTTGAATAAAAGAATGAGGAAGAAACAGGGCTAGTTCGAAGATGAATTTTGTCTGAGAGAGAGTAGGGGCCTCTTTCTTTATCACGCCTTTGCCAACATTTGTTTTAAGTTACGAGACTTTGCAGATGTGTCGTTGAGCTCAAAACAAAGTTCAAAGAAGGATGTGGTCCCGGCAAGGAGGTCAGAAAACTGCGGGAAAGAAGGAACAAAAGGGGCCGTCGACCGTCCAGATTTACACCCCTGTCACAATGTCAAATCTTTAACAAGATGATCTCTCGTCTTCATAAAATAGTGTTGGCACCCTCCATATCCAAGCAACAACAATAACATGATCTCATGGTAACAAGTCACATTATTTATTTCAATATTGAAGAACAAAAGCACCCAGTCAGTTATTGTCATGAAACCAGATAAAATTAGAAGAAACTTGTTTCCTGCACATCTGGATGCATTGACCTTATGTCTGATTGAAAACGAGTTATGAGGCAGCAAATGTCATTAGCTCGTCCCTTCCGCTGGACGGAGGAATTGCCCAGTTTAACTTAATCTAAAGTCAACTGATTGAATGAAAGGCAGTGCATTCTTGTGCATTTCTCCTCCATTGAAAACAAATCCAGGTATAGAAGAAGAACATGCAATGAAACCGGCAGTCATACACACCCACTGCAGATTCCTACCAGGGGTCGGCCATCTAGATAAAACCCTTAAATACAAGACAGTTCAGAATCAGAAAACCTGATTCTGAACTGTCTTGTATTTAAGACAGTTAAAGACAGACAAATACAAGACAGTTTCTATCTTTAAACAAGGACAACAGGAAGGGCTGATGAGTTTGATGAGTCGTTCATGACAGAAAAGCAAACTTTTGAACAAGTTGCCAGATGAGTCACAAGTCTTTTTTTGTTTCTGTCTAAATGGATTCCACAAGGTTCCTTCCACACCTTCATTCTTGCAGAACTCCGCAGGGGACACAGTCCTAAGTGTTTGGGCCGATCAAACGACTGAGTGACCTGGGTGAGTCTTGTTCTTCACGCTTTTAACTGAAGGCCAAGGTGAATTCTTTATCTATTCATCCCCTGCTGCATGCTTACAACCGTTTCCTTGGTCTACCCGAATACACAAGTGGCCTTACAATTAGTACATCATGAGTACAGGACTGACAGGAAAGAGGAGGGAGACATTTGCAGCTACATGCATCCGAACTGTTGTGATCTTTGTTACACTTCTCTGTTTAAGGCTCTTATATCTCTGCAGATCGGTCAACTCCATGACACGCCCTGGTCAGCCCAGAAAATGCAGACTTTAATATGATGTAGAATAATTACAAGGCTGACTCATCAATCAGATGTTCCTTCTTTCAAAACGGTGTCAAACCTTTATTGATTTGGGTCAGTACTGCAATAACAGCTAGAAGAAAAATAAACCTCTTCTATCTGTGCACCTCCTGTTCCTCTGTAACTGTTACCATCTGTTCTATCTGGCAGCGGAGAACCTTTCCAAACCTCTTCATCACATTGGACGGGTCAAGAATTTTTCAAGAATGTTCACGTCACTCTATCTCCAGACGCTGCACCTGCTGAGAGGCTTACAAGACTCTGGTCAAGTGCTCCGTGGCTGGCTGGTTAAAGGTTCGGGCAGATTAAACCATAAGAAAATTAAACATAACATCATATGCACTGAATTGAATTCGGTGCAAGGCTTTGATAGCAGATCCATCTGTGTGTAAAAAGCAAGAGGTCATGATAGGCGGATGATAACACATCGCTGTTGTTCGTTGCGGCACTTTAGCATTTTGCAATGTTTGATTTCTAGGTGGATATCTGCCTGCTGTTTTTTCCGTTAGACTATAAGACTTTCGTTTACGAACGCTAAGCCAGGAGACGCTTAGCCAACATATTTTCAAAAAGAGGTCTTTGACATAAATTTGTTGCAGGCTGAGGTGAAAGTATCAGAGCCACATTAGTTGTTTCCATTAAATACTAAGCTTAGCAAAGTCCTTCTAGGAAGGTCTCAGCACGCTGAAACCATCTCGGTAAAGCTCTCGGATAATTAGTTCAGGCTAACAACACCAGGCTCTTTTCTAAATCAATGAGGGAGATTATCCTTCACATGCAATTACAGGCAATAAAAACTCTTTTCCCCAAAACAAGGTTTAAAGTAACCACCAGTAATGATGCCTGACACCAACTTCTATTCTACCTCAAAACTTCCTCCCGCCAGCATACGACTATCAGTCAGTTTGAGAGTGAAAATGCTTGTGGTGGGATTTCATCCAAGTGTTGTTCTTACTCGAGGTCCCATCTGCAACATCGAGGCTTGCCTCTGTGCAGCTCGATATGGTTTTACCCTTCAGTAGATGATTGGCTGCTCAGGGGGGAGGGGGTTTGTGTAGTTCTGTCTCAAGCTCACCGCTCCTTAGCTTTATACTCATCTCACAGTGCGGTAGCTGCTGTCATTTGTCTCATATAATCTGCGGAAAGAAACATTAGAGACTTGCATCCCTTACTGATTTAAAATCAATCACTTCAAGCGATGTTGAGTCACAGTGAATTATTATGTGTTACCAGACACATTGCAACATAAGTGGTTGTCGTGGAAACCAGGGTTATGTCGTCTCTAAATTGAATGAAGAGTAGAAAGACCTATGGTCATCCAATAATTCACACACTCTGGCTTCTTCCAGGGCTGCCTACAGCAATCTGGCTCTACTTAACGCAGCATGCTGCAGAGGTCCCCGCACCTCCCTGCAGCCACCCACTGAGGAGATATACGAGTCGACTGGTGCGTTGCCAATGGCGCTGGACAAATATATGAGTGTGATTACTCCGAGGTTACATAAGGCCGTAAGCCAGTCATTAGGAAAGATGTTTTTAAACATTTTAGAAATCTGTACTTGGCACTCGCCCCGCCTGTCAGTGAATGACATTGTTGTTTTCAATGCAGATTATCTGTTTCACATTTCCTGTCAGTTCAAATCCCTTCCCGTCCCCATCACGCAGTCATTATTTGCAACATATGAAATCAATATATCTGAAAGTGATTTGAAAACCTGTGATGGTCAAATGTTTTGTGTCCTTTTTTTTTCTTCCACATGTGCTACCCATATTTTATACCGTCTACTTTTAATGAATTATACACTCTGAAGAAATTAAATAAACACTTTCATATTCGGAAGTATTTAAGTGTTTTTTAAATGTTTTACTCAATTAGTTGGAGATACAAACCGTGCTGATTGCGTAACCGTGTGTGGCGAAGCTTCCTCCGTTCATGCTTACGTCACCGAGGTCACCGTGCATCCAATTTACAGCTGAGAGGAGGATGAGAGAATGATTTGGATATAATAAAAAACCAATAATCTGATTTGGACTGTTTCTTTCGTCCGTCAACACCAGAAGCTCTTTCAGTTCCTTCTGACAGCATCTGATAACAAAATAATTAGTGATCTCAGAATTAATTCTGATGAAAATAAAGTCTCCATCCTTGTGTTACTAGACCTTAGCGCTGCCTTTGACACAATTGACCATGACATATTAATCAGTCGACTTGAAAAATATGTTGGCCTCACAGACCATGTGCTCAGTTGGTTCAAAACTTATATCATAGGACGAAAATCTTATGTCAAACTAGATCACCACATGTCGAATAATTACAACAGTAACTTTGGTGTCGCTCAAGGGAGCTGTCTCGGTCCTATGTTGTTCTCCCTGTACATGCTCCCTCTAGGTAACATTATCAGAGAGCATTACATAAGTTTCCATAGCTATGCGGATGACACACAATTATACATTTCCACAGA
>CAAKHC010004067.1:9749-66992 GCA_901007825.1 Macroramphosus scolopax | reverse complement strand
TTGTGGGGGGGGGGGGGGGGGGGGGGGGGGGGGGGGGGGGGGTGTAATAAAGCTGAGTGCATCCTTTCGGAATGAAGCTGCGGCGATTGTGCAAGGCAGAGGAGAAAGGGCAGGCTGGTGAACGGCTCCGAAACATGTGTGTGTGAGTGAGCATGTGTTCAGCATGCACCATATGTCCAGATGTGTGTGTGTGTTGTGAAAGGGAGTCAGTTCGCTCCGAGCCGCTGCTGACGTCAGTGTGTTGAATGATCACTCAGCATGTTCTGTATAAGAGGTACTAGCCCTCCATAATGGGATGAGTGAACAGGCGGGGGGAAGCTGGGGGGGGCTGCATGGCGAAGCAGCAGCATCAGCGCACAGGGAGGATGTGCAGCCCTCAGCACTACGCCGGCCCAAACACACCAATTATTCCAAATCTTTCGTCCCGGTGAAGTGTGCAATGACAAGTCCTTGAATTGATATCAGGACGGGGCGGCGCAGGATGAAGACGTCCTGATGAGATTATACTAGCTTGGAGGAATTACACCTTCTAATTCTAAAGTGGGAACTTTACTCACAATCTCTAATCACTTATCAGCTCATAGCGGCGTTTTCCCTCCACTCAGTTCTGTTCTAATCTTCTGCGTCGGGAGCACACGAGGTTCAACTTCAACTACGGAGAAACTACAGAGAAATGTCAAGTCCATTTTCTAAGCAGCTTATTCTGCAGGGTAGCTGGCGCCTGGAGCGTGTCCCAGCATGCAGTAGGTGAGAGGCCATGCCCTAGATAGGTGCGGTAAAACATATACGTCAAAGGGGAATTTAGATTGTAAGAACGTAACACACCTGATTTACTTCTCCCTCCTCATCCTCCATAAGTGCGTAGTAACAGCAGCTGTTCAGTGTCATCGATGAAAAAAGGTAATATAGAGAAAGTTACGACCATGTTTGACCTGCGTTAAATGCAAAGTGAAGTTAGTCGGATTCCTAAACCATTTTAGAGAAGCAATGTGTGGATGAAGGGCCGACGTTTGTCCCTCCGAATGAGACATTACATCCACTAGAACGTGATGACAGGACAGACAACCTGAATACACAGAGTCTCCGGCCACTTGGCCCCCTCCCTCTGAGGATACTGAAACACATTCACAAGTAAATGCAGTGTCAACACAGAGTTTAGACTCAATGGTGAACGTTCCCCTGCACACGTCTGCAACTGCAGCATGCTGCACTTTATCAGGTTATAAGAGGACAAGATTCACTCATTTAGATTCACGCACGTCTTCTGAGCAGCAAGAACATTGTGAAGAATAAAACGCAGCAGCAGTATTTGTTGTTGCAGCTTCGCAGTAACTGACTGTCCCTGTCGGTCATGAGCGATGTGTCCATTGGAGACGCTGAGTCGGCAGATTTCTCAAACACCCAGAGACGGACCTTCCTTCTGAAACCCAGCGGACTCTCGGTGAGAGCTTTGATGCAGGAAGCTGTCACACTGCAGAACACTTCGACCTCACCTGCTCTGCTGCGATGTGCTTTGGACTGACTGGAAAAAACAAATCCAGCCGTTAGATATTTCTTATAATGTCCTCGTGAATCAGCCGGTCGGTTGTGGTGCTGCTTTGATGTAACGTCTTCTTGTGAGACTTCTTGAATCAAGCTGAACTAGGAAGATAAGTGTATCCAACTATAAGAGAGATACATCTCTGTCTGTGTATGTGCGTACTTTGCTTTTCTTTACAATTGCTGAAGCTTGGCGGATGCAGTGCTGCGGTACGCAGGAAGTGCAGCGCCGGGTTTAATGTCTCATGCATGAGCAGCCGACTTTTGGCTGCAACCTACTTATGTTGTTGTTTCATCAAACTGTAATGAGATGAATCTTTGTATGTGTGAGTGTGTGTGTGTGTGTTCCTCACTCTCAAACAACTGCAACTCTCATCAATTCAACCTTAAACCTGTCAGGTGTATCGGCAAAGCGAGTTTGTATGAATATCACATGTCATCAACAAGCGTTGAGAGTTGCAGCAGTCCTGCAGTCTTCTGGGAGTTTGGTCCAGATGTGTGGAGCCTCAAACTGAATGCTTCCCGGGGTCCCGACGCTAACCCTCACTAAAGAGGCAGAAACACACCACCCACAGTCCCGCCCCCTCCTAATGTGACATCACGTTATGATTGGATGGGTTTTATGTGTTATGACTTCATTAGTTGACCTTTCGTCTAACAAAGGAGGGAATCTGTGAACGTGTGCGTCATTCACTTTCCTCTGCAACCGTTCATCCAATCAACGTCGGTCTTGGCAGGTGTGTTTCCTGGAATCTAAGGAGCTGCAGTGCCAAAGAAGAAGTTGATTGGAGGAAAGGTTGTCGAGGTTGCACGGATACAACGAGTGTTTGAACACAGCGTGGAGCACGAACTGATACCAAATCATTGTGAGTTGATTTGTTTCTGAAGGGAAACCTGCTGCAGGAGGTTCCTCTACTTAATGAATGCATCAAGTTTGGGTCCGTTTACTTTGAATCTGTAGTTTGGAGTTTACAAATCAAAAGAGATTATTCGTCTAAATGGCTTGTTTTACCTTTCTCTTCTCTCAACAGACCGACGCCTCTTCATCTTCATCGTGCGCCTGGAAGAAAAAAAAAAAGCTTCACAACTGCTTGTTTGTCCTGAATTAAACCCTCTGACGGTGGGACATTAAAAATAGATGTCCCAGAGGAGTTGTGCCGTGCCAAGCAACGAACCCACCACCATAAATCAACACCGGAGGACTTTGATTTCTTCATTATCGCTTCCTAGGACAACAACAAGCATGTTGGCAGGCCTGCTGACCCATGGACGCGCACCATAGGATTCTATTTCTGGAGCCTCATTGCTTTTACAGATTAACTGCCCTCAAATATGGCCCCAATCCGTTCATCGCGGTGCTAGTTTGACTGCTGCTGGAGGTTGTGCATATTCAAGCTCCAGAACACCCCACTGTGCATCAGTCCAGTCATCTGAAAGGCTCCTGCCTCGGGCCTGTTACTGACGGAAGCGTCGATGCACTTTTCCGCGTCTCCTTGCGGAGGAAAAAAAACCCTTTACAAGTCTGTCCTGACGGCTCTAAAGTCTTTTGTGTTGATGTCTTTCTGATCGTTTCTCAGCTCACTGCCTCGTTTCCATCCAGAACTGTTGTTATCCTTGAAGGGAGAGACTGATGTACAAAGCTTTCTCACTAATACCACGACACCGTGTTTAGGGTAAGACTTCACATTTTATCGCAAGAGACATTTTCCTTGAGTTGCTGAGGGCGAAAATCTCAGCGGAATCCCGCTGCCTCGTGTTTTCAGTCGGCCGTCCGGGGCTAATCAAGCTCCTCCATCATCAGACTTGACATTTCCATATTGTATGAGAGAGAAAGTCGCCGTCACGAACACTGACACACTCAGTCATGTGAAATGGAAGACCTGGGCCAAACCCTGAGCCATCAAGGTCTGAAACAAATAGCTTATGACACATGAGGAACGGAGGATCTTGAGCACAACATCCCAAAACAGTACGTGAGACGGCTACCGCTGGCACAGAAGGAATATTTGCAGCATCCACCTGGCGTGCAAAACAAAGCCTTAAATAACAGAAACAATTAAAAGAATTGGATTAAAGATGGATTATCACTGAAACACGAAAGCCTGCAAAGCATCTGCCTTTGCATAAACCCATCGTCGGCATTTCAGGGAGACACGCTGCTCTCTGATTCTGTAGATTACGTTTGGCTGTTGATGCCTCTTGTGTGGTCGGCAATTCAAGAGAGGGATGGAGAATCATGACGAGCTGGAGCACCCTCTTCTGGGAGAGAGCCCACATAAGAGCCGAGCATCGCGGCCGGGAGTGGCGGCCGGACCTGGACAAGCTCCCGGTGGACTCTTTAAGGGTATCTTGGTGAAGTGTGAGGAGGACAGGGCCTACCCTCCTCTAGCGTGGAGGAGCTTCTGTGGACATCCACCCGAGCTGCAGCAGCAGCAGCAGCTCCTGGATCCTTGCTCCTTACCTCGCACGCTGGAGCCCTTCTACCCTCCGGCCCCCATCTGGGGCCACGATCCCCTGCTCAGCAAGGACTATCTGGAGACCACGTTCGTGGACATCCGGCCCGGCTCCACGCTGGAGAGGAAGCTGCTGGCTGAGACGCAAGACTACCACAGTGCGTCCTACAGCCTAGACGATGAAGACGACCTGCTTCCTGACTCTGACGTAAGACCCCTTTGGATTTACGCTGATTGTTTGACACAGACTTTTATATAAGAAGTATTTAAACACAAGTTCATCCCCCTGATGTGACACATGAAAAATATAATCTGACAATCTAATATCGACCACATCCTCTTACTCTAAAGAAAAAAAGTATTAAAATCAAAAGACACAAGACAGAATCTGGGAACAAAGAACTTAAAAATAGACATATGAGCAAAGTATTTCAGGGAAGGCAACAATTGGATGCTGACTGTCAAACAGCCAGATTACATAAAGCTCCTCTGCTGCTGCTGTGCAGGTGACGACACTACAGAAGCCATGACGGCTCCATCTGGTGAAGTTTACCTCGAAATCATTTCCACCAGCAACAATTCTGGCAAAGAAAAAACCTTTAGTTTTAGTTTCCCTGCACGAAGCTCATAGCTTTACTCCGGCTTGGGTTCGTCTGTCTGATGGCAGAGAACAACTGCCAGGACGACGTCCGTGGGTGGAGCACCGAACCACCACCCAAAATAAAATGAACTATATATATGCATATATAAACAGTATATATGCATATATGTATGTATGTATAAGTCAAATATATGAGTCCCTGTGTGCTCCAAGAATGACTGGATTACTGAATATAACAGAAACTCTCAGTGGTTCCACGCGGTAGAATTAAAGAGCCCACAGAGTTAAACACTTAAAGTCAACAAGAGTTTTGCTCCACAAGGTCAAACTAAGAACACACAGAAATAATTTGCTGAAGCTCATCCTGAATTCTTGCAGTGAAGCGAAGGCGCAGGCCTGCGGGAATAAAACCCTGCAGTGACCTTAAAGAGCCACAACACAGCAGCTCTCCCTCTGCTTAGTTCCAGTTCACACACACTTACTTCAACGACCCGTACGTGTCCCCCAAATGTCTTCATGGCTTGGTGAGATATTTCCCCATCTTGTCTGCATTGGAACTGGACATCAGAGATCGATCTCGACTCTGTGAGCTGATTCATGTGCTCGGACGTTAAAGGGTTAATCTTCTTCAAATGCACAATCGTTTTGTAAATAGAAATAGAACAAGAAGAGTTACATGACAGGGTCAGAGTGAGAGAGGGAGTCAGATTGAATAAGCAGCTATTTCAAAAACGCTGCGTGAGTCATGAACCGCCGGCGGTCATCGGAGCTCGTGCAGATTCAGACTAACCCCATTCAGTCACATTATCTTACAGGCACCAGCAAAGTTCCCTAGTTGTTGTGGACGACACGGAGAAAAAAGAAAATCCTACTAACAGACAGACAAACAAATCGAAGCAATCACAAATTAAACTCTCTGCATCCAGAAACAGTCCTGGTGTCCTGGATGCTCGTTGGTGTGAGTAGTGAGTAGTTTCCTGTGTAACTACTACGTACGCAAGAAATAGTCCCAGTGAAGTCAGTCTGAGGATCATTCTGAGGAAAAGGGAAAGTTCTTTATGGCATTCATCATGTTTGCTGTTTCAATGAGATAAACTCCTGCTTTCTCTCTTACTACAAACATATTTATTTTCTCATGACGTCTCAGTTCAGTTGACCTGCAAGAATTCCTTTGCAAATATAAATATAAATACATTGTTTAACAGGATCACAGTGAGATTGGTTTGACTGATGGAATATAACATTAAAAAGATAAAAAAGCATGAAACACTAACATCCCTCCTCCTGTGTGCGCTTGAATCCTCAGGACTCGTCCATCGACGACTTCAGCGACACCGACAGCGAGAGCAACTTCCCTCTGATGATCCCTCAGGACTACTTGGGTCTGGCCTTCTTCTCCATGCTCTGCTGCTTCTGGCCCCTCGGCATCGCTGCCTTCTACCTATCACAGAAGGTACACACACACACACACACACACACACACACACACAGATTCCTGTGCGTAGACTAACAACGGACTCACTTAAGTGCTGTAGTTAGAGTGGATGTTATGTTTCCTCCATATAGGTCTTAAATGATTCATGTTATATTAATAATTAGCAGTTCACTGTCGTCTCCTGCAGCTGTGAGGAGTCTTAAAGCCGTGAAGACTCTTGTATCGATCTCTGGCGCCTTTCAGGGTCAGAGACAAGTGAACCACGTTACGTCACTCCGAGTGGTGGGATGTACATGCAGTCCAACCTTTACATGGAACACATCTTACAGGTTTACACAGCAGCAGCCTTGCATTGCTCTGCTTGTATCCCTCCTCCTCCTCGATCGGGCTCCACCGACTGCTCCACCAAGACGTCAGAAACTTCTTCAATCATGTCAACTCACAGTTTCTTATCTCAGGTCCCCTCTGCTACCGTATCTTTGCTATCCAATATTTTTGAATATTTCCAATCGCTGTGGAAGTATTTGCAGCTCGAGGTCTCCTGTGCTTGCAGGGAACCGACCAGGCCGGCGCACTGACAAGAATCAATACAGCAGAACGCTGCTACCTGCAAACACTGTGTCAGCACGCTCCCGATATAACCGACCCCCTCCGCTCCTGACGAACATCTCAATCTCTACAAAGGTTGACAGCAGTGAAACTGCCAAGTTCACAAAAGTAAAGTTGAACTGAGAAAGCTACTGCAGATGTGATTCTCCTCTCTAGTCTGACTGGGCTGCTGAGGTGGTTAACGACCTCTAAGATACAACGGATGGAAAGATGGAGCAGTCGAAGAAAGAAAAGGTGGACAGCAACATCATCAGTGTGAAAGGAGAAACTCTAACACCTCTGTCTTTATACAGTTTATATATGCACCCCCCCAGGTCGGGAAAAAAACCCCATTAACGCTCTTTCAAAGCTAACTGGCAGCGAGCTGCAAAGGCCTTTTCATGAGATCAATAGCCTTCGTTAAGGTTTAATTAGAGTCATAACAAGAAGCCCCAAGGTGATAGATTTCCAATATTGTTGAGTGCTTCCTAAAACAGGGTCAGAGTCAAAGTCAAGGACTGAGAGAGGAAGAATGGGAGGGCGCTGAATGACACTATATGATGTATGAACAATATACGGCTCAGAGTGTCGTCGTGGAGAGAAACCCAGAGGCCAAAGAGGATTTCAGTAATTGACGTGCCGAATGTCCTTCTCTCCTCTTTCTTCACCCTCTAATTCTTATCTCTCCTCCGTTTCTCAGACCAACAAGGCGTCGGCTCAGGGGGATTTCCAGGGGGCCAACGCAGCGTCTCGCCAGGCCCTGTGGCTCTCCGTTCTCTCCATCGTGTTTGGAATCATAACGTACATCTGCGCCATCGCCGCCCTCATCTCCTACCTGTCTGGGAAGCCACCATAAGAGCAGACGCTGGTGCACAAGGAGAAAACACACCAGACCTCGTATGCATTTCATGGATATCTACACACACCAACATATCACCTTTAGATGTTAAATTAATCACAGGCTTTGTCCGTCAACCCCCCGTACAAAGTTTTATCGACACCAGACAGACGATTGGATCAGGACACGGATCTCCGTTCAGATGAGGACAAATCACTGCAGGAGAAGTTGTTTAGTTTCACTCTGTGTGTGAGTTTTCTCTTTTATCCTTTAACTCTGTGCCGTCGTCACATTTTAAAGCAGGCCGACAAATGCAGATGCCATCACAACCCTGTAGATATCATCATCACAGAAACAATGAGGAGAGAGAGAGAGGAAGAGGAGACTGGATGTGGTGCCTCATCTGCCTGCGACGAGTCAGGTGGAGGACGGTGATGGAGTCTGCAGATTTATGGGGTCGCAGCAAGGACGTGGTGGCGAGAGCCGGAGCAGCTGGATGGAAGCTGGTGAATCCACATCTTCTGTCACACTGTCTATTGATCATCCCGTCCGGATTACAAGAACACACACTCACTCATCGCTTACCTGCTTCTGCTTTTATTTACGCCAAGTCGGATAAGAATCTTTATGTTCAACTACTCAGTGAACTACATTAGATTATGTTGACATTCAATGAGAAAGTGAATGATAACGGGGAGTTTTCAATGAAATTCAAGGTTGCCATGTGAAACGCTGGATACAGAGAAGACAAACAGGAGGTTTACACGAGTTGTAGGAAGGATTTTGCAGATTTCTCAGAGTCAGAACTTTAAAAAATGCCTCAGGACCGACCTTTTTATCTATTTGATGAGTCTGACGTTCTGCCAAACAGCAATATTTGACCTTGTCCTAAGGGAGGCCGACGCTCTCAGACTGTGTAGACCCCGGCTCCAGACCAACACATTCTTCTGTACAGTGTTAGGCAATGACGACAGAGAGAGAGAAGGGTGCTGGCCTGCAGAGAAAAGTGCCAAAAAACTTGGAAGAAACTCGGATGAGGATCCTTTCATGAGCTATTCCATTAATAGAACCAGTCGAATGCGTCTCTCACGCTCTCCAAATATAGATTCTGCTATTTTCTCCTCCATAAAGAGGACTGAAATTCTTCAGGAACTTGCTTTAAAGTTGTCTACCTAAGCTGGTGTAAACAGACGCAGCCACCCAGCGCTCAGCCGTGTGATGCATGAGTCAGTCAAATCTCTATTTCGGTCGCAACGTGCATGACAAGTTGACACTTCAGACGGTCCTGAGCGAGAACAAGAATAGCTTTGATGGAAGAAAAAAACCTCTGGCCATGTTGGTTCAAGCTTAAATGCCCATTAACATACAGCTGTGAACCGGGGAACCCCCAGTGAACCCCCAGTGAACCCCCAGTGATCGGGTTGAGACTGTAAGGTTTGATGACAATAAGGTACAAGTCAACATTTTCTATTTAGATGTGTCGTTTTTATAAAGTGCACACAAATACTTTGTTTCCCGGTGTCGTGTCAGGCTGATAATTGTTGGCACTTCCATCCATACGTAGACACACCTGTGGTATCTCAGTGTCGAAACCTCAGCTTCCACCGTTAATGTGCAGCGTCGCACACGTCTGACAATCCCACGACCGTCTCCCGTCCCCACAGAGGTCGGGCACCTGGGTCACATGACTGGTGGAGACTTGCTGGGTAAACGACTCACCTTCGACTTGTTATTAACGATTTGACACTCGACTTTGACTTGAAACCTTTTTTTATTAAATATTTGCATTTCTGAAATAACTAACAATTGGTTTGAAACATGATTGGGTTATTTGATTTCTAACAGTAGTGAAATGTGCAACCTGAGGCCGACGCTGGAGGCAGCAATCAGTCGAGAATAATAACTAAAATGATACAAGGATAAAGTTTGTGATGGTCAGTAAGAAGACAACAGCAGGATGCAGAAGTCAGTGACACCAATACGACTATTATTTTGAAGGTGTAAGCCGGCTGCAACAGTTAGTTAATGTTGAAAATAAAACTGTCCAATTGATTTAAAAGTCAAAACTTTTCTAGATGATCAGAATTTCCTGACTTGTGACTTGACTCAGATTGACCGCTTGATTTTAGCCACAGTAACTTAAAACTTGAAGACTTGTGACCTGCACACGTGTGACTTCCTCCCACCTCTGTGCGTCAATAAAAAAACGACCCTTTGTTGTTGAAACCACAATTAGACGGAACGTTTAATGTGGATCGGCTGGTTGCGGTTACGAGACGGACCCGGGACGGCTCGTCTCACTTTCTGTCACTCGTACAGACGATGACCGGACACATCGAAGCGGACAGCTAATGCGAGTCCAAAAAGGTTGAAGGTTGTTATTGGTACCAGAGATATTCCTTCTCTTATGTTCTTGTATTACATGTAAATATTAAATCAGTGAATCCCAATAAATGCACTTGTTTGACAGTCAGATTTCTTCTTTTCTTCCTGCACCCTGACAGCTCGTGCACGGCGAACTGCAACTGAACTGAAAGCAAAGGTTGCCCAAAGTGGTTGCTAAATATTTTATTACAACATCAGTAGAAAAAAAAAAAAAAAAGATCAGAAAAAGAGTGTCTTGATTCATCAAAGGCTTTTGGAATATCTCCGTCTGACAGAGTCTCTGTAGAACTGGAAGATCTTCTCTGATGCCGTCTGACTGACTGCGATACACTGCTGCAGCTGCAGAGGAGAAACGAGCACAATTAAACTGGTGTGTGTGAAATAGCTGCAGTGCACAAAGAGATCTACAACATCTCAACATCAGTCCTGAGGCAGAGCTCGGCTGCTCGCACAACGACGCCAAACACTAAAAATAAAACACATCTTAACTGAAGTGACTGAGTAGATTTACTGACCTCGTGTACTGAGAATGATCCTTTGGTTGACGACATCAACGCTCGCCGCTCTGTGCTGTCGATAGCGAAGGTCATCAAAGCTCGACTTTCCTGACGAGGGTCAAAAGAGCAAAAAAAGAAATTTGAGAATTAAAGGACGGTGTTCGACAGTGTACTGAGAGGACGTGCACATGTTTAACTAATAAATGTCCTTTAAAGTCCCACATGCAGAAAACACACACACATCATCTCTCTGCCTGCATGCTCCTCGTATCAGAGGTGCAACCAAGTCATCGTTTCCCGAGACGACAAAGACAAGTCTCATACAGGTCACAAGTCCAAAGAACAACAAGTCAACAAGTTCTAATATTCTTTACACATTTTAAAAGCCAACAGACACATAGTTGTACAGTAGTATATTAAATATACACATGCTTTGTGTATGACATGTATGTAGCAGTTACAAGCAGAATCTTGTTAAAATGTGTCACGAAAACACAAAAAGGTTCTCGTTGTGTTTGACTGCACACAACCGCTCTCCCATGCAAGATGATACATGACACCATCACAGCTTCCTCTCATTGTAAAATCAAAGATGTAAATCGAATAAAATAGGAACAAAACTAAGGTCAACTAAATGCCAGATACACAGGTACAACCGAATTGCACATTGGGTATGCAGACTTTTTCAGATATTTAACAAACATCAGTTTGTTCAGACACTGTGACATGTTGCTTGCAGATTTCGTTTTTCGGGGTGGTTGACACATAAAACAACTGGCTAGGATTTACCGTTTCTTGAGCTGCAGTGGGGTCTGTGACGATTTCACCGTTGGGGAGGATGGCACAGGTCACGCCACAGAACAGGCGGCTCATGGGCATACCTGCATCCATGAGCGCCATGCAGGCAGCGTTCAAAAAGCAGGACAAGAGCTGAGGAGCAGGTAAGGAAAGCAGACTCACCCGGAACCTATTTCAATATACAACCTGAAGATAGTACACAGCAGCAGGGGAGAGATTTACTGAAGGATACTGAACCATCGTTGTGCAACACCTGCAGGATGAGTGTCAGTGAGGAGCGAGGATGGAGTGACATGAGGAGAGACGCCTCACATGTTTCTCGTACACACTGCTCCTGTGATCGCTCCCTTACACCTGGAAATCAAAAGGTTTGGTTTACTCTCCTGATTCAGACTGGGAACCAGCTCACTTATTCCACCTTGTGGTCAAGCCCGGTATGGCAGAAGTGGACCTAAAAACTTTGTAATATCCTCCAAAGAAGTAAAAACAAGTATTTAAAACATCCCTGACTATGTTCTTAAGAAGTTGTTTAACAGAACTTAAAGAAAGGGAGAGAATACACATTAGACTACCAACAAGAAAATTAAATAGAGCTGATGAACAATCATAAGATTCCTCACCCGGCAGTCCCACTTTGGGTTGTATCAACACCTCCAACGTTGCCCGGTCGTAGATCTCCTTGCTCACTTTCACCTCAGCAGGTCCGTAAACTGCAGCCAGCACACTCGTGTCTCCTTAACACAAGGACAAAAGAGGAAACAGGTTATTGACCCACACTAAGAAAGGATGTTTTGTTCTGAGCACATCTGGAAAAAAGGAGAGACCATCCTCAGGGTTTGATGTTCTTTTATTGTGAACAGATGGTGCATCGAAGGTCCTGTAGAAAATCCTCCATTATATTAATGTCTCAAAAGAGCAGGTCATCGCCTTACACAACTAAGGCTAATAACGTCACTAGCTAATGAGCTCAAACAGCTTTTCCTGACGATTTTAATTATTTTAAAAACGTAAGCTAACAGCTAGCTAGCCACCTTGCCACCGGCTCTGAGTCATATTTCCAAGTGTTGTTACCTTGGATGAAGGACGCTGAACCGTCGGGTCGCGACAGTAAACTCTGTTCACAACCAAACTCTCTCAGAGAGACGTTAGAGGAGATGCAGTCCTCCATCATGCTGCTTCCACGGAGGAAATTGAGTTTGTCGCGGAAAAATGACGTACTGATATTATTAAAAACAGTATGAACAAATGTTTTATTCCAGATATTTTTTAGAGTTGTATCGTTTAATAACTATTAATACCGTTAGTATTAGCACGTCTGTCGGCTCACTTCGCATTAATTTAGTTTTAAAATATTCACCGGAAGTTTTCACATGATGAATTCCCCTCCTTGTTTATTTTGACCATAAGACGAACGTGAATCTGACATTCCAAATACAATCATCCGAATAGGATATTTTAATGTATCCTAATCGTACACATACAACACCACAAATTGGCCAGCAGATATATAAAAGAAAACATTTATAAATCGACTTTGAAAGTCTTCGCTACTTCGTGGAATTTATAATTGGTCATGCGGGAGTACAGCGGAAGTGATACCCTTTGCCTTCATATTAAAACCCCAAAGATGTTCCGATACTCTATTTTAACCTTAAATATCTCCATATTTTTCTAATAGCGAGTTATCTAATAATCTAATAATCTCCAAAAAGCAGATAAATATATTGCAGTACGCATTAATAATGCTAATAATAATGAATGTGTTCGGTGCACCGGATTGTTTTTGTAATTTTGAAATCTAGAGGGGACGTTGAAACTGACGAACGACAATATTTAGACTATTATTGGCAAATAACAGAAAGTGGTTCCTCATTGAATGCAGTTAATCACGTTATTAATGAGAGGTGTTTTGGCCTCTTTGAGTTTTATTTTGATGGCTGGCTGACGGTATTGTGCCTGACTTGACGTTGGCGTTTTCAGATAGGCAGGAAGCTGGCAAGTGTGGTTGCGGACTCAAAATCGCGTTTATTGTAAACACAGTTCTGAGATATTTACTGCTAAGCATAACGTTCCTCACAAGCTAGCTAGTAGAGCCGGTTAACTTAAAGAAGTCTGTACGGTCCTGACGGCGACTGTGAGCAGTAACATCATGAACAAAATGTATGGAATGTGTTTCCATGCCGTTCGCCAAACGGCAGGACTAAAGACAACGAGGCTTCTTCAACACAGAGCTTTCAGGGTCACTGTGAGTATCATCATTGTGATCTGGTTTTATTGATACTGCCATCATCGCAGGGGTTAGCTTAATATCATTGAAGGGCGCTCTGGCGAACATATCCAAAATGTCTAGACGTGGAGACGTGGACGTCTTTTTTGGGCACGAAAAAACAACAGAGCTTGTCGTGTAAACTTAGATTGCACGTCACAAAGTGGTCATGTGTATGTTTTAATTTGAAAACTATAACTAGTGTTGGAGATGTTTTGAGTTGTGGGTCCTTCATGGAATCACAAAAACGCGTTGTTTGACTCATTCAAATCTCGCGATGGCTTGTGACCCAGCTGGCTTAGCTAACAACCTTGCAGAAATGAAAGGGGGATTTTACCAAGATTTAAGCCTCAGGGATTACAGCTGTAGAGTATTTCTGTATTACTTTCATATCAGTAGCTTTGGGAATTGGTGCACCATGTGCTTTGTTGTGACTGCGTGACCGTAGCTTTCGTAGCTAACGTTAGCTAGCCAGCTAGTATTGTAGCTCAGATCCCGATTGGTGGAATGAAGGGGGCGTTGGGCGACAATGTCCGACTTGAAATCCTCCTGCAACAAGTTATGTGGAGAAAGCAACGTTAAAGCCTTTATTGTCGGCTCGCATGAAGTGACAATAAACATTTTCTGTATTGTTACTTGTGTTATTAATGTGGTGCCTGATGTTTGTCACAATAGTGTTTCATTTCACCAGTTATAATTCCAGATGTTCATCGCCCAGTCTGTTACATTGATCTAGGAATACATTATGACTGCTCCTGTCTGTCAAATATAATCACTGTAGTATTTAGCAAATGGTGTAAAATACTTTTAGATGGATTCAGGACAAATAGAATAGTTCCCATGCGTGTGTTTTGATACACAGCCAGGAAATGTCAGTTTATAACAGAAATAAAAGAAAAACGTTTCCACAATCAAGACAAACCGGTGGTCATTTAGAGGAAAAGATTACTCTTCATTTTAGGTTTTTGTTATAGAAAGGGCCTGTCTTTGACAAAGCTAAAGGGATATTATTAACAATAAATAATGCTATTCAAACTCTAAGGCCGTGCACCAGCAGCAGCCCTTTGATTCATCGCTGGAGAAGCCACAGTTTCCAGGGGCCTCTGCAGAGTTCGTGGATGAGCTTGAGTTTATCCAGCCCAATGTCATCTCTGGGATCCCAGTGTACCGGGTGATGGACAGGCAGGGCAACATCATCAACCCCTCGCAGGACCCTCAGGTACAGCCAGCATTTCTATTCCCTCAACTCCTGAAATAATTCCTGTTGAGGAAAAGTTCAATCATTGGGTGTTTGGTTTCTCCCTGCTCAGCTCTCCAAAGAAACTGTGTTGAACTTTTACCAGAAGATGACGATGCTCAACACAATGGACCGCATTCTTTATGAATCTCAGAGACAGGTAAGTTTGTTCACTTTCATGACCCGGTTTTACCTGGTGCCAAGACATCTTGAAGGAATGTAACTTTGCTTCCTGTTCCAGGGTCGGATTTCCTTCTACATGACAAACTATGGTGAAGAGGGCACACATATTGGTAGCGCTGCCGCACTGGACCCCAATGACCTGGTCTTCGGTCAATACAGAGAAGCTGGTAAGGATTAAATATCAGCTTTTACTTTTAAGTAAATAATGAGGTCAGTTTTAAGATTCATAAAACATTTTATTTTGCACACCTCTTTCCTGTTTGTGTCTTTTGAAATACACCTTTTCCTTTCAGATATCACTCTGCGACACATTCTTATCGTATTTATATTCGACCATTAAAACATTCCACATCTCAGTGTCTATTAAATGGTATTGATCATCGGGGGCTATAAGTGTATCCTGGAAAGTAACAGTGATGTAATCCCTGCAGGTGTCCTGATGTATCGTGGTTTTCCTCTGGATATGTTCATGGCTCAGTGCTATGCTAACGCTGATGACCTCGGCAAGGGCCGGCAGATGCCTGTGCACTATGGCTCCAAGGACCTGAACTTTGTCACCATCTCCTCTCCTCTGGCCACACAGATCCCACAGGGTGAGCTCTTGTCTTCATCTGTATTGGAACTACAGAAAGCACCTTTGTCTACGAGAACATGCTCATGTATTTGTCTGATGTGTCTGTTGCAGCGGTCGGGTCTGCATATGCTGTCAAGAGAGAAAACCTTAACCGAGCTGTAATTTGTTATTTCGGAGAGGGAGCGGCCAGTGAAGGGGACGCCCATGCCGGCTTCAACTTCTCTGCCACCCTTGAGTGCCCTATTATATTCTTCTGTCGGAACAATGGTTACGCCATCTCAACCCCCACCAATGAGCAGTACAGGGGAGATGGCATCGGTAAGTGCGGTGCGATGTCTGATCTGCTACCTGCCCTGGTGTTTTCAACATGCCACATAATCTTTGTCTGATTGAACAGCTGCTCGTGGTCCGGGTTATGGCATGCTGTCCATTCGTGTTGACGGTAACGATGTGTTTGCTGTTTACAACGCTACAAAGGAAGCTCGCCGAAGGGCCATAGCTGAGAACCAGCCCTTCCTCATTGAGGCAATGACATACAGGTTAGTTAATGATTCTCATGATCTGTGAGTGGCATCTTCTCACAGTGGCAATCATGTCAACTGGCATGGCTTTTTCTGAGTAAACAATGCTGCTTCTGATGCAATGACATATGTTTTAATCCTTTTTAAATCGATTTCTTTTCATTTAGATCCATGTTTCTGTTAAGTTTACCAAGTTTATGCCTGGCAGGCTGTATAGCTGCAAGAAGAGGAACATCAAATAGACCAATTGCATAAGAACAGTGATCAGTAACAGTGAACAGCCTCATCTCGCCATAATGGAAGCATTCTGCTCCAACAGCTGTCTGTATTTCAGCCATTAGGGACAAACAGAGGTTAAAGCCTTTAAAAATGCTATTTAGGACTTTAGATTTACAAATGAAAACAAGCATTTTATTCAGACCAGCGCAAGCCAGATGTTTTGGAAGATAAGTGGATAAATGAGATCTGCGACTGTGAACAATAACTTCTGTCCATTCTTCAGAATCGGCCACCACAGTACCAGTGATGACAGCTCTGCCTACCGCTCTGTGGACGAGGTGAACTACTGGGACAAGCAGGACCATCCCATCTCCAGGCTGAGACAGTATATGGCAGCCCGCAACTGGTGGAGCGAGGACGACGAGAGGAGCTGGCGCAAGGAATCCCGCAAGATGGTGATGGAGGTGTTCGAGAGGGCAGAGAAGCGTCTGAAGCCCAATCCCGAGCTGCTCTTCACTGATGTGTATGAGGAGATGACACCCAGCCTGAACAAGCAGCGAGAGTCAATGTGGAGACACATGCAGCAGTACAAAGAGCACTACCCTCTGGACCTGTATGAAAAGTGAGGAATGTGGCAGGTCTCGATTTCTCTGAACAAATCTGGGAGCGGATGAAGTTTAACACTTGTTGTACGCCTTTTACTTTATGCATAAAAATATAGTTTAGATACGTAATTTCTTCCTGCACAACAAAGGAAACAGGATTTGTGCTTTCAATATTCTTCATACCTCTCGGTTTGGTGCCTTAAGTTTATAAAGTTCACAAGTTTTACTACTTAAGTTACTAATTCACACTTAATCGTGATCGATCTTATTTAAGTTCAGTAAAAAGCTGCAGGTCTCTGAATGTAGCGTGCACACAAATTAATCTAACAAATGAGCAATAAATGGTGGGAGCTTCTCCACGTTGTTTCCTGTGAGGTTACACTTCCTGTACCTTTGGTTCAACTCTCATGGACTCTTTAAATACACTCCCACATTTCAGACGGGTTTGTATGTGGTTAAACTGTTACACACTACTGAATCCCTGCAGTGTCAAATAGTTTAGGTCAAGTTACAAGTTGTTTGGTGTTTTGTGGAAAAATAAAAAGATCAAACTTTGTGACATTCTTTGTTTTGTTTTTTTATTGAAGTTCAAATGGAAGATATTGTTCCCTGATGCTCCAGCAGAAAAGCTGAATGGCTCTTTAGATCTTCCAGGCTGAAACATGTCCTGTCCTGCAACCTATAAAGAGTTCATTGTAATTATGCTAAAAGAATTGCTCTGCATATTTTCCATAGTAGTTAAAGTTACTGTAAGATGACAAAAATAGAAAACAGATAAGTGAAGGTGGCATGGATGGACGCTTCTGAAATCGATGTTCACTTGTCTTTGCTGCATTTACTCCGTCATCGGCTCAACAAGTCAGCAGAGGACTTAGAATGCCGTTCCAAAGCATCTTCATCTGCTGTGGGGAACGCCGGTGGACCAGAATGAGACTTTTATGGACGCACAGATTCTGACGGTCCCGCTCCTGGATATCGAAGGTCTGGAAGCCTGCGTGGGCCTCAGGAGAAACATCCAGAGCTTTACAGCACATTCCGAAGTAGACATCATCGATTGGGTAGAAAGGAATGATGTGTGATACAGAATATAGGTCCTGCAGCAAGGCTCCAGAGATAATGAAGCCGCCTCCGCCGGCATAAGCAGGGTATGGGCCATCATAGAAGCTCTGAGGAATGTAGTATTTGATTCGCGGGTCCCTGTGGGGGCTGGCTGTACTTATTACATGTCCAGCATACAAGCGAGAGGCTTTATAAGGATCCAGAGACTGCAAGTAGCTCAGCAAGGCTGGTGTGTTGACAAACACGTCGTCATCCCCGCTGAGGACAAACGAAACGTTCGGACAGTTGGCCAGTGTCCATTGGAGCGACATGTGCATCTTGAGTGTCAGGTTGAAGAGCGATTCATGGAAGTCCCAGTGCACGACGTCCCCAAATTGTTTGGCTTCAAATGACAGCAGAGCGCTGAGGTCAGGGTAATCCGTCGAGGAGCTACCCAGGAGGAACACTGTGCGCACTCTCAGGCCACCGGCGTACACCTCCTCTCGGCCCCAGGTCTCACGCACCGCCTGCCTCTGCTCAAAGTTCCTCGGTGTTGACTTGATTGCAAAAAGCAGGAAGGTGTGGTTGTCTCCCTCCGCCTGCCCTGAGATGCAGTTGTGGTTCTGATTGAAGAGGACTGGAGGATCCCTGCAGTTCATGCCCTTCAGAAATTCCTGGAACATGGAGGGGTACTTGGGGATGTCGTGCACATTGGTGAGCAGAGACTCTTGATTGGTCACCCTGCAGTGAGACCAAGGGGAGTTGTGTCGAAACATCGCTTCTTTGTTGTCCAGACGTCTAAGAGCAGTGTGCAGCAGACGGTTCCAGTACGCCCCGTTTAGAGGGATGGACTGTCTGAAGCCAGCAGAAACAGACACGTTGTGGGGATCAGCATGACGTGGGATGAAGATCTCTGGCTTCGTGGTCTGATTCTTTACATCCCCCTCCTCTAACTTGTGACTGTGGGTCATCTCGAAGTGTAGGTTCGAGTAGAAGATCAGAAGGACAGTGGTGAGCACAACCACTGCACTGAAGGTTTTAAGGCAATTCATTGACGCCAGGTACGTAAACCACGAAAAGGATCCTTCTTGGAAACAGTCGGTGGGTCCTCGTGTGTTATCACCTTCAGCTTACACACACTCCACTTCTGATGTACCCGCCTGCAGGAAAAACACACGAGTGGAAGTTCACACATCACAACATTGACAGCCGCAAGCAGAATTTAACATCTAAATCTGTATGATGTAAATAGTTTTATCCCGTTTGAGTTTTCTGTACACAAGCTGTGTTTTTGCTTTAATTTCACTAATCATGTCGGAGATTTGCCTTCATATGTTCATCTGATCGAGGTCTTTTTCTGTTCCCTGTACATATTTAAATTCAGGAGGTGACCATGCTTTGGTAGTTTTAGTAACTAAACTTTAGTTTGGCCAAATAAGATCTGCTGAATTTGAAGTTAGTTTTAAGCTGCTGGCGAAAACTCATTTGTACTTTTCATAAATTTGTCTTTCCTTTGAGGTCACGTGTTGTATTTCTTGTCTATGATTCATGCATGTACGTGTACTGTCTATACACAGATTAGTGTGTGTTATCGTATGTGTGATGAACTATGTGATGTGCTTTGTGTTCTTAAAATGTGATGTACAAATCATCATGACATTCTCTCCCTTTGGTAACACACACACATTCTGAATTAATTTGTGGTAACAAATCAAAAGTATAACCTGCCAAACCACTGTGAATCAATTACTACTTCTTGGTCCCGTGGTTTGCAACAATATCTTGCATGATAAAATATTTACTTTGTTGCATCATAAAAGGTTATAACTTCTGGTTTGCCCGGAATTTACCCACATGATCAGGTGTCACAGTGAGAAGACAGTGCTGTACTTGACTGTGGTGCAGATCTTAATCTCAAGAGTTTAATTAGAAGCCAACTGGCTTTGTACGAATTGCAGATTGCTGTCTGATAATGACATGACCAAAATAGGAGCGCATCTGAGGCCTGTGGGGTAAAGGTCCATGAGGATAGAAGTATTTGCCCATCTCAGATTGCATGTTTGCTTCCTTATCATAGTTTCAGGAATCGATGCAAAACCCGTTAAGCCTGTCGGGACTCTGTAGATAGAAGAACATCTCTATCTTCAGCCAGAAAAACACAAGTATACAGCCCAAGTAAGCTGGATTTACTTTTCTTTCTTGGAAGAAAAACTACTTGCAGAAGCACCAGTGCGCCAGGTGAGATCCTCAACATGGGAATGATGAAGACAAACAAGACAACGTGATGTAAAATACTCACTGAAGCCGAGATGAACCGAGCAGGAGCTCGTCGGATGGGACCGAACTCAAAGACACCCTCCGTCCGTTTTGACGTCCTTCAGCGGGATGAGCAGGTGAACAGGACGGAGGTATTCAGGGTGACGTCACGCCGGGGCTGGCGGCCCCGCCCCGTGATGCTCCGCGCGGAGGCTCACAGACAGTTGCCCGGTGCCGCCAGTGGCTGTCAAACCTCGACGGATTCATCCACCTTAATTAACCACGCCCACTTTGCAGGGTCGGATCCTTCCGCTCAGGTAGCCACAGGTAACCTTCCGTCAGGGTGTGATCCTTTGTGATGGTGACAGGACATTATAATAATACTAATCACCACTGGCTTCATGTCTGAGAGAGCTTTATTCAAATGTTTTACAGGAAACAAGACCAACGTACAAACTGTTTAGGACCATTGACAAAGACATCAGGAGGGTACACAGGCACAGTGTTCAGATCAGTAAAGCTCTGTTTAATCTTCTTGTATTGCATCTCCTGCAGGCCTTGTAAAATTATTCTTTCTTTTTTTTCACCTGCTTATGAGAGAAAAAAATAAATTAGACAACCACAAAATGGAAACACTTGAGAGGGAATTCCTATTCTGTGGAAAACAGCTAATCTAATCATCTGTACCAAATCATGCAAATGTTCATGTTGATGATGCTAATAATTTATGGAACAAACGGACTTTAAAGAGAAGAGTCAGAATGAATTTAGGATTTTCCCTAATAGCCTGATTGCTTGTTTTTCATGAAATCTAGCTGTTCACGTCCTGAGAACTTAGCAGTATAAGGCATGGGGGCATTTGTACAGGAAAACACCTCTGAGATGATGTGCTGTGTAATTAGAGGTGCCTTCGTGAAACCGAGTGTATTCAGCACTCAGTGTGTTTCTAGTCAATATTGGTCAGTCGAGTTTATTCCGATATAGTGGAAAATACATCAAAGTCAATTCTCTCATTCATTTTATAAGAAGAGTTCTACAATAAAAAGGTTCATCATCGCCGTGTGCTGGTATGAGTAATTGGTATCTCAGCCCATTATGAATATATTAAGAAATAAAGGGCCAGTACCTTAAAATAACTCAAGCAAATAGTGTT
Source organism: Macroramphosus scolopax (assembly GCA_901007825.1). Classification (NCBI taxonomy): domain Eukaryota; kingdom Metazoa; phylum Chordata; class Actinopteri; order Syngnathiformes; family Centriscidae; genus Macroramphosus; species Macroramphosus scolopax. The sequence continues at coordinate 45,806 of CAAKHC010004067.1, read as the reverse complement.
CACACCTATAAAGACCAAAATTATTTAAATCGTTTAATCGACAAAAGGAGCAGCTAAAAAGGCAAGAAAAATACTGCAGATGGTTGGAAAGAAACAGTATCAGTGAATGAATATAAGGGCTAATAAAAGTTCGGAAAGGAAGCGAGAGGCTCAGGGGGGAAAACGTCGATGCAAGTCGGTTGTTGTGGCCTTGAGGACGAGCAGGGAGGAAGGTCAACGAAGGTCGCTCTCGTCGTCCTGTATGGTTTTCTTGATGCGGAGGAGCATGGTGGTGAGCCACTGGTCCAACCGGGAAATGGTGTCAAACTCCTTCACCTGAGTGCAAAATTAAGATCCAACACAATGAAAAAGAAGATCGTACGATCTGTCATCCTTGTTATGCTAAATATTGTGCAATAAAATTGATACAGCAAACTATTCCTTTGTTTATTAAATTGCTTCTGGCTCTGCAACCATCCCGGCTGCTGCTGCAGTGACTTCAAACTGTTCCACATGATAACTTTAGCTTCACGTCGTTGCTCTGCTGATAACAACTGTCCACTCACCGAGTCAGTATAGGCCTCCACATTCTGTTCTTCATATGCATCTAGAAGTTTCTGGTAGAAAAAAAGTAAAGAAAAAAAGCATTGTTTGAATAAGGAATGCAAAGAGTTAATTCAAAAAAGACAGTGAGACACACAGACTATAATAATACACCATCTGCCTGCATGCACCATCGAATAAATACACAGTATGCAACTTGGTCATGGAGCAGATGGGGGTAGCAGAAGCAGGAAGCAGAACATGAGGAAACAGAAAGAGACAGGGTTGGTTTAAGGGGGTTTCGCAGCAGCTTAGTTCGATACCTCTCCATCACCCGGCCTCTCTGTATCTAAAGAATTATCTGTTTTTAGAGACAAAACAACAACGGAAGCCTACCTTCACCAGCTTGCACTCTCGCGAATCTGAAAAAGCCGGAAACATTTCTTCGTACTTCTGCACAGCGAGCTGAGTGACAAGAGGACGGATATTAGAGGCTTCTCCTTCACTCCTGGAATGTAATGACAATGTCTGTGCTACGACTTACCTTCGCATTCAACATGTCCACACAGAAGTGACACAGCGCTGCCTTGAAGAAGTGATCCTTGGCACTGTACTTCAGCAGCGTACTGTCCATCGCGTGGGTTCCGACCTGGAAATCACACAGTACAATCTCAAGTTTGCTACAACTGATGAGACGTCAGGATGCAGACTGCTGGCGAGCAACATCTCACCTGCTCATAGATTTCAATGGCCTTTGGGTACTGCTCCAGCTGAGCTGCGTAGGTTGCTACTTTCAGGAGGCACTTGTTTGCTGAACTGAAAGGGGAAGTCAAGGAGTTTCTTAGTTCACAAATATTCACAGGAATCAAGTCATTTACAAGGACAAATAATGCATTGATTAAAAACATAAGAGAAAGAAAAAGATCCCAAAAAAAAAATCACATTGAAATAAAGGAAAAAATGTGCTGAAATAGTCACCTGGTGGATTCTTCACCTTTGTAATAATCTCCCGCCTGTTCATAATGAGCTATGGCCTGCAACGACAGGATCATAGTGGGCACCAATTTCCACCCGTGAGACTAACAAAAGATTGAATTAACTCACAATGAACAGAAAAGCATCTCATCTCACCTTATCGACGTCCACCAGCTCCGTCTCGTATATTTCAGCGATGCTGATGTGATGTTTGGCTGCGATGGTGAAGCGCCCCTGAATCCACCGCCCCAAAGAACAAAACGTGTAAGAGACATCAGCAGGGGGACATGAATATTCCCAAAGCCATTCAGATTCTACTTAAAGAAACTAAGAGCATGTTGCTCATGAACTCACCATATCAGTGTAGATCTCAATAGCTCGATTCAGGCAGTTTATGGCCTCTGTTGAGACAAATAGTTATAGATTTCAAGACTAAGCAATTATTCAAGGTCTTCCTGGTGTAACAATGATCTTATCACAGTAAGAAAAGGCAAATATAATCAGTCCAAACATGACTAGTGAGGTGGAGTATTTGCTTCAGGGCAACAAGGTGGTGATTTGTTTTTTTTTTTTTTAAATGGGGACCGTTTCCAGGAAAAGCATTCATGCCTATGGAAGGAAGCTTGAACAGGCAAGAAAGTGATGCCAACAACATTCTTTGCAAGTTTCACTGTAACTGCTGAAACAGCTTGTAAAACTGCTTATGAGAAATGATCACCTTGTGGATCTGCTTTTTTGAAGGCGTTTCCTGCATCTATAAAGTTGGTCGCTGCGTCATGTTTGCTCTGCATCTGCAGGTGAAGGCGAGCAGCTTGGGAGAATGCGTTTCCTGCAGCTGAAAAGACGACATCGCATGGTAAGACGAATGAAACCATTTCCAGACACCAAAAGGAAAAAAGGCAATCATAACACTTGTTCATGCAGCCTGTTAAAATTGTCTTACCACACCAATTTTTGGCCATCTTGTACATGTTGGCAGCCCTCACGTACATGTCACAGGCCTCTTCCATCTTGGAGGAACTCCTGTGGGACAAGGGAAGAGTTAAACACGAAACATTAATTTACTAGTTTCACACTCTTTGGATGAACCCAGGCACACAATAGCCGATCAGTGCCATCAGAGCTCATAATAGATATTGATCATGTGCATCATTACTATGTCTTTAAAGGCCAAGTTAAGGTTCTTGGGGTGCTTGAAAACTCATGAACATCTGCACACAGGAAAATACATATCTGACATAGGTTTGTGTGTCAAAAGGTTGACAAAATAACATATTGTACAGGTTTCAAAAGAAAAGCAAACACCTTTCAAATTCATCTTAGAGCTATCAATGTTGATTTTAATTTGAAATTTTAGTGTAATTGTTCATTTTCAGGGGTCATACTTGAACCAACTCCTCCTGGATTAATGATAAAATTGACTTTAATACGTGGAATCTCAAGTCCTGCACGGAGCCAAATTGCAAAAATTACCAAATTTGAAGTTCTGTTATGAAAACAACTCGACTGTAACTCCAATCCTCATTCTCAAATAATGTCCTTATTTCACACCAGAGTAAAAACAGCGTTATACAAATTTTGCTTTGTGTTCATAGCGCCATCTACTGACAATAGGAAGAAAGCCTTATGTGACAAACATTCCTTTCACACAATAATTACAGTGTTGCACAGACATTAGTCTGTTCCTTGATGCAGAATTAAATAGTATCAGGAGCTGTTGCTTTAAGCTAACAATTCAATAACTGCCAAAGATTTGCACAGAAGAGCGAGGGCCTGCTCAACACTGCTTCTAGACAATTCTTTCATTACATTCCCTTTATAAACATAAAACTTTATTAAAGGGAAGGATAATTTTTGTCATGCACCAGTTTTGAGGCAAATGTGAATTTTATGGGATAAAAGTGAAAAGTACACCCAGCATAGAGTAATCAAGTACAGTAACATCAGGCAATCATTACAGGCAAGTACACAAACTATTTGCTACTCAATCACTTTCTGCCAGTCAAATCAAGTGATGTTCACGGTCTGAACATGACTTTGGTTATTCAGTGTGATTTCAGATTTCATGTTGTCATGTTGCAATAAATACTTGAAAAAATATACCAGTCAATACTTCATTCAGATTACCTAAAATTAACTTGCATCTTCGTGCTTTACCACACAAACTCCTTGTAGTCCCTAGGCTGATGTGGGATTCAGACCTGATCCTGAACCATTAGCATTTCACCACTAGATTACGCTAAAGGACCAACACTCCAATAACACGCCGATATTTAGATTCGTATCTTGGAAATTGTCTTGTTTGCCCGATTCCTATCTGAGCACAGTCAGATCAACGCCTGACATGACCAATAAAACCTCGCAAAATGCATCTCAGCAATTAGCGTGTTGCGTTTCAGTCCCGTTCACTGCTGCACACAGTTTATAGGCACTTTTGTGTTGATGCGGATGTCAGTGGGAAGACAACGCTATGAGCGTTAACCACACTCTCATAACACTATCAACAACAAGTCAATTTGAAGTACAAAAGAGGCTGTTACCGTGGTGTTAAGTAATCGCCATCAGCTCTGGCCAGCTAGCCACCTTCCGCTTAGCTAGACAAAACTAGCTAACGTTGCACATAAGCTAACGTTACTCACCCAAAAAGCGCCCCGAAAAACGACTGCGATGATTTTAACCTCTTTTCGGCATCTGCCACTAAGGCCGCGGCCTCCTTCTCTTTCCCGCTGTTGTCCATCTTCGTGCAACAGCTCGGATTTAGAAGAAGGACGAGGAAATGCGAACGTCAACAAACTTGCTAACAGGCGCTAGCAGCAGTGGCTATGGTTTGCCCTGTCACATAGCCAGCAGCAAATAACTATCACCTCTGTCATGTGACGCGTGAGCGCCGGAAGCACTACTGACGCGTTCATGCGCTCCTCGTACAAATCTTTGAACTCAACAACCGCTAATAACGACAAGAAGAGGGCGTTTTGGGGTTTTCCTTTTTTCGTTTGTCGCAAGGCCGTGTCGTTGTAGTGAGATCATATCATATCAAGACCGGCTATTTACAACGCAACGGACAAAATCATAATGATGCTAAACACTAATAATTATTACTATATTGTCATTCAAATGTACTTTGCATCTCCAACAAGTAAGATAAGACATCCATAAGGCTGACTACACGGGAACGCATCTTACAATAAATTGATGGATTTTAGAAAAATAAAATTAATCAAAAGTGGTTCATTAAAATGAAACACAAGGACATTTTCCCTTAGATTTTGTATATTATTTTGGTTGCACTGTGAGGTTTACTAGAAACGAGCACTTTTGTAAGTCAATTATGTAAAGGGAGTCATTAAGTCAGTGCTCTTGTTTTCCTATCAGGATGCTTTTTATATTTGTTGCGTATAATCCCTTATCGGATTCTGTAATTGTAATATTTCACTGTATGATGCTGTTCAGCAGTTGTGTTTTATGCACAAGATATGACACATGAACTCAAGACAGCAATCAGATGCACAAAATTTAGCTTGAATTATATATTTTATACAGATTTCTTCAGCAGCTTTGACGACACTGGTCTGCATGCAGTATACATGTGAACGTTTTTTTCTGAAATATTCAGGGAATCAAGTTAGTGTTTGTTTTAAGCATTTTCAAGGGTTTGCCCCAATATGAGAATATAAACACATGACACAATTATAACACTTTTATACTTGCCACTCAAGTCTATGTCTGTGTCATCTTCGTTATCACCTGTGTTTGCATTGCACATTACGGCGTCATCTTGTGGTTGTATTAAATACAATCATCCAATTTTTCCTTCTTAAGATCTGATTAATATACATCCATTACATGACACTATCGTCACCATATTTGAATACTGGTAAGAGATTTGGAGTGAACCATTTTACAGAAGTCAGACTCTGTTATAATTGATTGATGATATTTAATATTTTGGGTGAATGCAGATATATTTGGACAGTTATATGTCCATAATAAGACAGTTGTAACTCAATCTTGTGATCATGTTCTTGTCATCTATAAAAAAAAAACAACCCCACAAAAGAAACATTTCTGAATGCCCTAAGGTGTAAACGTTCTTAATTTGGTGAAATTAAGTGTCTACTTTTTTACGAAACATGTGCATTTCTGCTGACACAAAACTATTCTTCAGGGTCCTGTTAAGTGGTTTAGGATGATCGTTCACAAGTTTAGGCAATTGCTTTAAACCAAATGTTATTTATGTTTTATGTCTTTCCTAAACCTTAAATATTTGTCTATAGTTACTTGATATCACGTAAAGCCTATTATGATGTGTTCTGATAGCTTTATAGATAGTTAGGCGATATCATCATATAGGCTTAGGCATAATAGGCCGGGCTATTTAAGGTTTTATAAAGTGATTAAAGAAATCAATTTATCCAAAATACCATCTTGAAGAATTAAATAATCGTGTTTTGTTGCATTCGATAAAACACAAAAATGTAATAAAAGACAAAACGTTGCTGAACGTAGATGAACATTTATTTAACAGTAATGTTATTGTCTGCATTGAAATAAATGTCCACAGGTAGTCAGAGAAAATATGCTTTCTACATACAAAATTACAAAGTCAGCCCGCAGTGCAGACATTGTTTGTTAATTAACCGATAAATAATGGATCACACTGACAGACTGGTTAATAAAAACAGCAATATTTGGCTACCTTGGTTTAAGTATCACACTCACGATGCCACAGGCATTCAGGAATTTAAGAAAGTAAAAAAAAGGACCGGGGTCTGTCTGACTGTGGGGGGTCCAGTTGCAAACTTTGAAAACGCCTGATCAAGTCTATTTAAATATTATGAAACATGTCCCAACATGAAATCCTAGCGTATTGGTTTGACGACAAACACAAATATAGTCTCTCAAAGTCTCACTTTACAACAAACTGCGCTTTCTAATTGTTTGAATTAATGACAGACTATGTCAGCACATCGCCAGGAACGCCAGCATTCAGGAAAAATCCCACCGACGAGCGGCAGATTTCCGTCAGGCAGAACGGAAGTACCCTTGTTTCCTGCCTGTAGTTGGGTCCTGTACAGCAGCCCGTGCGAGGCTGTCCTGGAGACCCCGCGCTGCCTGCACCTCAATCGTCTCGGGTGAGTTTGTTACAATGTAGCAATTTCTCAATTAATCCGTAAAACTGTTACAAAGCTGCATTACTCGCGCGCTGCACGGGCGCCGCAAACGCCGGAGCTACCGCGATCGAAACGCAACGCTGCTGCACGACCCGGAAAACGGGGTCATTTTCCACCGAATTCCCAAGCATACCCCCTCATCCAAGAGTATTCCAACATTAACTCATATTTTGCTTGCAAGGAGAGATAGATAGCTCGCTACGCAATTGCGTCTCCGCTTCTCAACAAACAACACCGCATCGTCTTGGATCAATCGAAGCGCCGCCGTGCATTAGTGGAGTAAATAATGTGTCTCCCGGTGGTTTGTTTTGAATGTCAAAGGCTCAAGCTAGCTGTACGTCTGAATATTGTTGATAGCTGGTTGGCTAGGCAGGCTAGCCAGCTAGGCTAACGAAATTCAATCCAGATGCATGAAAATACTGGAAATAGAGGTAAAGCCGCATGTTAAAAGGAAACTTTTTATTGATTTTGACTCTTTAGTCAGCAGCGTTGCTGTTAAGTAGTAAGGATTGTAACGAATTGGCAAAATATGCATGCAAAAGCCCTTTGAAAACACCAGCTAGCATGTAGCTAGGCGCTTGCAGTGTCTCCATTCATATCCTGCGCACTGGCTCTGCTAATGGCTACGATCCGCTGTCTTTGTAGAGCGGCAACCGGCGGTATTTGTACAACCTGGCTCGTATATCTCCGTGGAAATTTGGGGCTTGTGCCTCTGTAAGTGGGAGAGATATTTCGGTATGTTTGTTCTCGGTTGTTGAGGTTTAAATACTGCGAGAGACCGCCCTCCAAATCCTTCCAGGACGTGTGAAAACCGCGCGTTTTCAGTTTGTTATCTTTTGCTATCCGATGCTTGACGGTGTGCAACCAGCAAACATCTGCCTCTTGATCTCTTGAGGAGTCCTGGACGGGATAATGTTTTCTTGTTGAGTGGAAAAATGAAAACCCGCCTGATTGCAGCTGATGGTGGAGATGGGCTTCGTGTTGAAATGTCAACTTCATTGTGTAATTGAATTTATCTTAATTCTAAACTGTTAATTGTTGTAAGGCTGCACAGATTTGTTTATGTGCTTGCTTTGTTCCCATAAGAGCCAGAGCAAGCTCCAGAAATGTGTTTTAGGAATCTAAGTTGTGAATTATGAATATGATAAATACAAGGATTGTAAGCTAAAAACAAAGCAGCCGTGACATTGATTTTAATATTTCCTGACATGTAGATTATCCAACACGTCTTCTGCTTACTATAACATGGTCGGTGTCTAAATATAGCCAGATTTTACAACATTTGCATAACATCCTGGTATGTAGCTTTTCGTATACACTGTATTATGCAAGTAAATATAAAAGCTTCTTGAAATTTCCTTTGATTTTGAAAACAGGATGTTATTATTTTTGCCATTATTATTATTAATTGTCAAAAGAATGAATGACCATATTGAAAATATGTGATGATTTTGCACCATGCTCTGCTGAAGGAGTCCAAAAAATGCCTGAATAATGTCACTGTATAATGCAATACCATTCGGCGTTACATCACTGAGGCAGAGGAGCGCTTCAGTTTTGTAGCTGCTCATGCTTATCAGACATGGCTAAATCTTGTCGAAAAGCAGCTATAGATGAGCACTGTTCCATTTAATACCTCCGAGCTAAAATTTCTCAGAGCGATGTAATAGCTACTTTACTGTGAAACACACATCTGTGTTGTTTTCATGGTTGACCATTGGTTGACCTGAAAAATGTTTCTTTGTCTTTAACAGTTGTCATGGATGATGAAGACGGCAGGTGCCTTCTAGATGTAATTTGGTAAGTTATTGCGGAAGCAGTTTGATATTATGACCAACATTTCAGTCATCTCTTTTGTCTTGTCACGCGCTGGTTCAAATAATTTTGTTTCCTCCTGCAGTGACCCAGAAGCTCTCAATGACTTTCTTCATGGATCTGAGACCCATGTGAGTATGAGAGAAAAAAAGTGAACTACTTTTCATCTTTTAGACTTGGGATTTAGGGTTTCACAAAGCGGTTTTGTAATTGATGTGATGAGAAGACTTAAATGTGAGTATTTTAGTTTGGACTCAAGTGGCACTGTAGTACAGGCGCTTTCAGATTACACTGATGCACCTTGCAACCCACAGTCCCTTTTTGCTTTCATTTACGTTTTCACAGCCTTGGATGCCCCTGCTTTTTGAATGCACTATTTATGGTTTCAGCCTGCCTTCCCTTTTTATTGGGCTAATTCACAAATTGAGAAATGCTGATACTAACGCTCCCCAACGCCGTTATTCCTTTCATTTGCCTCTCTGTCCCTTATCTTTTCACTGGTTCTTTACAATCTGGGTTCTCTCGTCTGTGTTCTGTCCTTTCCTTGCCCTGCTCCTCTGTTTGATGGTCTGTTTTTCTGTCCTGGTGGCTTTTGCCTGCTGGTTTGGGTGCCTTTTCTGTCTGTCCTATCCTGGGTGGGTGTGTCTGTAGTTGGACACTGACGACCTTTTGGATGGTTCGAGTAACCCCTCCAGCTCGTTCTTCTCTACTGTTGGGGTGAGTAATCCCCCCCCCCCATCCTCTTCCTCCTGTTTTCTATCCTCTATGTAGCATGCCTTCCAAGTACCCTCCCCTTCCACTAACACATCTACACTTGACAAGCTTTGATTTGGTTCAATCTGTGAAGACTTTGTGGGGCTTCATGTCTGCATTGCTGCGTTTACTCTGTCAATGCTGTTCTATCCCATTTAATCATCAGAATTCAACTACCACATTGTTTCACTATTTTTTCCATCCCCTTTCCCCTCAAGGGCCATGTTCCAGAGGTCCAGCCTACGGTCCAGCTGTCGGCCAATGAGCCAGCAGGCCTGCCCAGAGTCAGTGTTGACCTGGACTTCCTGGAGGATGATGACATTCTGGGAGGATCCCCAGACGGTGAAGGTGGGAGCAATGGCATTGGGACAAATCACGAGCCATGTGACATCCTGCAGCAGAGCTTGGCTGAAGCCAACATCACAGAGCAGAGTTTACAGGAGGCAGAAGCTGAGCTGGACCTGGGTTCGTTTGGAATTCCAGGGCTTACACAGGTGGTTCAGACACTGCCTGATGCCAGCCTCTCTGGGGCTGACGGCACTGCTGTCGGTGTAGGCATCGGTGTTGGTGTTGGGGGAGCTGCAGCGATTTTCCCAGGTTCTGCCCAAAGCACCACTGCCACTCCTTCAAATGCTGCGGCTGACATGCTGGGGTCAGTGCTTGCTCAGCAAGGCCTTCAGCTCCAACCGCAGGTCATGAACAAGGCCATAAGCGTTCAGCCATTTATGCAGCCTGTGGGCCTGGGAAATGTGACACTTCAACCCATTTCAAGTCTTCAAACTCTTCCTAATGGGAGTCAGTCTGGACATTTGGGTATTGGACAGATTCAGGTTATGGGTCAGCCCACAGTCATGACTATCAATCAGTCTGGGCAGCCAATCCTGGCTAAAGCCATGGGTGGTTACCAGCTGCATCAGCCTGGGCAAGAGGTACCAGGGGCTGGTTCTCAGGCAGGATTGGGAGGCTCAGGGGGTGGACTTCTGATCCAAGGTAACAAGGCAACTTTAGGATCTCCAGCTTTAAATGGCCCGGCGGTTTGTGTTAGCAGCACGAACAGCAGCAGTGGCGTTACTATGACTGCTTCCGCTGGGCTTATGAGCTTTGGAAGCACCACTCTTAGTTCGGGAATTGGACCCCAATCGCAAACTCAAGGCCAAATCATGCAGAACGTGATCATTCAGCGCACACCAACACCCATCCAGCCTAAACCCCCTCAGGGGGGAGCCATCCAATCGAAACTCTTCAAAACACAACAACAACAGCCGCAGCCAGTACCCCAATCCCTGCAAAACGAGGCCCACAAGGCTCTAGGGCTGCAACAAATTCCAGTCTCCGCTGCTCAGAATGTAGCCTTCTTGACTGGAAAACCTGGCTCAAATGTTGTCCTGAGTACTCAAACAACAACACAAGCCTCTCAGTTCCAACAAACCTTATTCAAGCAACAAGCAGCACAACAGTCTGGCAAGCCCCTCAGTGTACACTTGTTAAACCAATCAGGCAGCATCGTTATTCCCTCTCAGACAGTTCTACAAGGTCAGAACCACCAGTTTCTCCTGCCACAGTTACCGGCGGGAGGGCAGATTCTTACCCAACACCCTGGGGGCCACATCATCACTAGTCAGGGTCCTGGGGGACAGCTCATTGCAAACCAGATTTTAACTGCAAATCAGAACATCAACCTGGGTCAAGTGTTGACTTCACAGGGCCACCCTGGGGCTGCCCACATCCTCTCCGGACCCATTCAACTTCAGTCAGGCCAGATGGGAACATCCACCCTCTTTCAGATGCCTGTCTCATTGGCTCAGAGCCAAGGCCAGACACAGACCCACACTGTCTCAGGTCATGCCCAGACAGTCATACAGGGCATGCCGATCCAGAACTCCCTGACCATGCTTGGACAGGTGGAGGGGTTGAGCCCTGCAGTCAGCCTTCAGCCAGCCCTGCAACCACAGCCAGGTGGAGTCCCCAGCAGCAGCAGCACTGGAGCAGCAACCATGGCTCAAGGTCAGCCTGGAGAGTGTGTCACTGTGCTAGGAAGCACCACAGACCAGGCCGCTCATCCCACTCAGCAGCATGTTCCGCAGTCCTCTATCCTTGCCATGCAACCGGCTTCCACTGTGTCCACGGCTTCCACAGTACCATCCTCTTCTCCGTCCATGTCTGTCGCCACCTCTTCCTCTGTGACAGCAGTGGGGCTGGTCCCCCATCAGGCTCAGCACAGTCCAGGGAGGTTACTGTTCACCAACCAGGGCCCAAGCATGATCCTTAGCCAGGAGTCTCTGCAGATGTTCCTGCAACAGGTCAGTGTTCCACGCTTTGCACGTTTGCTTTCAGTGAGTACAGTTAACATTGGCTCAGAATATATAACCTGCATGGAGCGATATCTTGATCTGACCTCTTTGGTTCACTATTTTACTCCCCCTTTCCTCCAACCCCCCTCCTCATTCCTTTCTCGTCCTAAAATGGTAAATGTACTCCTATCAGGAGCAGCACCTCCAAACAAAGAATGAGTCAACTCCCACTGTGGGTGTGCCAGCGTCTGTAATCGTCAGCAGCACGACTCCAGCCCCCGCTGTCCATGACAGCCAATTAACTGACTCTTGGGTGGGTCAGAGCCACAGCCCACCCCCTGGCATACCCCACACGACAGCAGTGGTAAAGCAGGTAGAAATGCCCCATTTATGTTAAGCCCCACCACCTCGCTGCTGCTGCTGCTGCCACACAGTTAGGGTATCTGCCCTCTCCCCTCTCTTCTGCATTAGTCATTGCTTCCATCACAGTTGCCCTGCAATTCCTTAGGGCAAAAATGACTCATTCGCTTGCAGCTTCTGTGTGTTTCTCCACATTGCTTTGTTCTGTGTTAAGGCATGATCATTCCAGCTATCCATACGTATTGAGCCTCAGAAAATTTTCCTATTGGCAGTCAAATGCCAGTTTGTTCCCTTTCTAACTAAGGAACCTTTTATAAAACTGATTTGAAATGTTTTTCATTCATTCCATGTATTTCGTAGCAGAATGTAAAATCCATGCTCATGCTTTAAAGAGGAGCTGCCTCGCTGCCACTTGCAATGTGTTCACCTCTTTACTAACATCAGCTCACCTTCAGGCAGGGGTTGCATTAACCAACTCATTACTGTCATTGACGTGAGTTGTTTTTTTTCTGACAAAGAATAAAAGCTGTCCATCCGTAAATTTTGGCAGATTACAATGTGTAGGGGGATCAACTGTAACAGCAGGACTAATCCAAGATAAGAACGGGCTCACACGGTTGCTGGAGCATTTTCTGAGTGTCTAACATGGGCCTGAATGGCTTTACATTGGAGTTAATGACGCTGCGTGTTGTCCAGGCTTAAAAGGGTGCTTTGAATGTCCCTATCAGACACCGAGGGCTTTGACAAAGTGTCGGTATTTGAGGACCTGGAAAGAGAACAGGTGATGTCATATTCCTGGCTGTCGGGGCGATGGTAGAGCTACTTCCAGTCTTCAATGTCGCAGCAGAACAGGGGTTAAAGAAAATGAAAACGGCCATGAGAAGACGTCTGTCTGAGGCAAAGACGCACGCAATAACTTTTTATTGGCCTCTGCAGTGTCTGCGTCATGTGGCGGTGACAAAATAAGTGACCATACGGTTTCTCTGCACCTCTCTTCTCTCTGTGGCCTTATTAAATGTGTAGTCTGCAAGTTGAATCTGTATATTAAATGTTATTTTGATCAAGTGACAACAGATTTTAAGGGAATCTTTGCAAGAAAGTCTAATGCAACCTCTGCCTTCATGTTCTGCATTACTGACCAATGACTGACCGATCACTCTGCACTTCACCACCCTGCACCTCTCATTTAGATTCTCATGTGTTTACAGTCCCCCCCCCCCAACCCGAGTCCGATCACTGCAACAACTTCAAATCAAAGTTCTGCTGACCCCATCCCCAATGTTTTCAGATTCCCTTTTAGTTCTCAATCACCAACCCGCAGATCTTCTTTTGCATTGATTCCTATCAACTGTTTCCTTGTTTAGCTCGCCAAGTGATCATTGCTCCTTTGTTTATTTGAGTGTTATTCTCCTCGAGCATTCAATCATTGGGCTTCTACTACTTTTACTGAGCAACTATTAGATTTTCAAATCTAACACTATGCTTTTTGTACACTTGCGTATTGTTTAAGTCACGTTTGTGTAGCTTTGTGTCGGGGCTGGGCGATAATTCTGTATTGTTTCATGTGCTGTCTTTCAGTGGAATTCTATGATTATATGCAAAATTCTGTTGTGTAAATTCCTTCTTAGTAGCTTGTGATCATACTAAACCTCTATTCCTGCATACATTTGTCCCGTCTTGATAAATGGATATTGGTGTGTGATACAGTCATGTTGCCCAGCCCTGTTTTGTAACTAGTGTCAGATCTTGACTCTTGCACAAGACTTGCATGCAGAAATTTTAGTCCGTGTGATTTTTATGTTCCTATTGTGTCCAAATGCAGTTGACATTCTTGAATCAAATAAGCATATCGGTAAACTGTGATTCCGCTTCCTCAGGTACCCTCCAGCGGACAACAACATACCCTAAAAATCCAGAGCATGTCCCCCTCACCGGCCTTGACCAGTCACACCCAAGCGCCCCCAGTAGCGGTCAGCCCCCAGCCTTCCCAGTCTCCTCTCACTCTGAGCCAGCAGATCCAGTCGCCACACCATCAACAGCAGTCGCGTCCTCCCTCTCAGCCTCAGCCGCAGTCTCAAACTTCCTCACGATCATGCACTCCCTCAAATCACGCACAGCTCTTTATTGTCCATAACCAAATGGCCGAGTCCCCCCAACCAGCTCTTCAAGGCCAGCCCCAGCCGACACACATTCAAGTTCAGCTTCAGCCTCAGCCGATCCCCTATACGCCCGAACCGCCTCCTATGTCACAGTCCCCCAAACCTCCACCTGCATCGCCTGGGCAACACCAGTTCGCTGCTACTGCTTTGGGCACTTCCACCAACACTGTAGTGAAAGCCCAGGTTCCCATCCACAACCTGACTTCAGAGCAGCAGCACCACCTGCATTTAGTGGCATCACAGATTCAGACCCTCTCGACCATCACCCAGCCCTCCCTTCAGCAGAAACAACTGCTGGAGAAGCTCCACCAGGTATAGTCCCAGATCATCACAAACTAATGAAAACTTGGGATAAATTCTGCTACAATGACAGTTGTTCCAATTTATGCAAATCTGGTTGATTCATAAGCTACTTTTTCAGCCTCCTTTTGGTTCAGAGAATCTCTGTAATGTGAAAAAAGAATTTCTTCTATCCAAAAACATAATTCAATTCTCCTGATGTGCTTTCAGGTCCAGCAGAACATCCTGCTGCAGACCAAGCAGCCTGCTCAGCCTCTGCCTCAAGCCACCAGTCATTTCAGCTCCCAGCAAGACGTGCCTGTTGACAAAGTGGTGATAGCACCATCAGCCGGTGCACCTGCTCAGCTTCCCTCAGTGCTGCAGCCGGCATCAGTGCTCATCAAAACTCCTGCTACAGGTTGAGCACATAGTTCATCACTTGTAATGCAAAACACCCTTGAACACCCCCTGAACTGTTTCTAATGATTTGTCTCCTCATGTTTTAGCCCCAAGTGACTTACAGGTATTCTCAGGAGCCCAAGGACCAGCTGGAGGAAAGGTGAATCAGACTGTCACTCCTGCCAGCCTTACCCAGCCTGCACAGGTGGATAACATTAGTGTGGTCACACTGAATCACATCGAAATAGTGTTGTTTTTTTAAAAATATTTTGCCAGTGTCTTAACCTTCCTCTACGTCCCGCCCCCACCCCCCTCTGCAGGTTCAGCCAAAGCCAGGAGTGATCAGCTCAGTTGGAGGGATGACTCTGGGGAAGGGTGGAATGCAGATACAGGTGTTGGGAACTAGTCTCACTCCAATGCCTGCCCAACAGCCCCCTGCTATAGTACAAACTCAGGTAAGGATACGTCATGGCGTAAGATCGTGAGGTCCTGCCCCTCATGTTGAAGCTCCCGTCTGAAGGTCTTAATCACGTCGACATCTGTTTCTCACAGACACCAATAAAGATGCCTTTCAGTGCAGAGCCCAGCAAAGAAGCCAGGTTTGTGCTACAAGCATTTAATTGGCTTATTTTCAGGGTCCTCCTACTGGGGATTTACATTTTTTTTATGCAAATATCATTGCAGGATGCTAGAGCAGCTGAGGAAACAGCAAGGTTCAGTGCTTCACCCAAACTACAGTGCTCCTTTCAACACTTTTGAGGACACACTGCACAGACTGCTGCCTTACCATCTCTACCAGGGAACTGCCAACTCCTCTGAAGACTATCAAAGAGGTAACAAACACCAGTGCAGCCACTGTATGTGTTCACTGCCTGTGGATGGTGGAAATGCAGAGAAGGATTTCCCCTCACTGGACTAAAGGAAATGTAAATTAAATTAAATCTTTTTGGTTCTTTTGTGCACAGTGGATGATGAGTTTGAGAAGGTCTCCAGCCAGCTGCTGAAAAGGACGCAGGACATGCTGGATAAATATCGCTCCCTGCTCTTCTCCGAGTCAAAGGTTGGTTTATAATCCATCATTCTCACCATCGGCCTCCTTCATTTCCCCTTTATCATGGATTGATACTGAACTGCTGGCTTTGGATGTTTAAACCTGAGCAGAGACTGGGTCCCTCGGCCGAGATGGTGATGATCGACCGGATGTTCATCCAGGAGGAAAAGATTGCATTAGGCCAGGACAGGATTTTGGCCAAGGAGCGACCAGGTACCGTGGCTGCGCCCACACTGTTCATTTGCTTCCTGATTTAAATCAGACGTATGCTAATGATCTCATTTTGTTTTTTCAATTGCAGAGGAGTTTGTGGCAAACGCGCGCATGTTGGAAAGTGTCGTCTCTTCACAACAGAAATCACCTGCTGCTGAGCCCACGCCAGCACCTGGGAGCGTAGCTGTAGCTGCTGCCCCTGTTGCTGCTCGGGTCCCAGCTTCAGCTCCTGCTCCTTCTCCTGCTCCGGCTCCAGAACCTGCAGCTCCTGCTCCAAGCATTCTTCCAAACATTACCCCAAACCCTCCTGCTATACCCGCTCCAACCCCTCCCACCGCCCCTCCCGCCATGTCGTTCCCCCCAACAAAACTGGTAATAAAGCAGGGTGGAGGTGGGGCCTCTGTGTCCTGGTCCAGCAGCTGCCCGCCACCTCCACCCACAGCAGGCAGGCTGGGGGCCGAACCCAGCAGCCAGAGCTCCTCCTCTAGTCGTGCTCCAACATCCTCCTCCTTCAACTCTCAATTGGCCGATGACGACGACGCGCTCCCTCAGAGAACCAGCAAACCCCCCATCAAGACCTACGAGGCTCGCAGGAGAATTGGCTTGAAGCTGAAGATCAAGCAGGATCAAACGGGGTTCAGTAAGGTGGTCCACAACACTGCCTTAGACCCAGTGCACACACCTCAACCTCAGCAGAGCAGCCAGTCCATATCTCGGAGTCCGCCTCAAGCTACTGTATCGCACCCAAAGTCCCACCCTGTATCGACTCCACCCACTACCGTCATCAGAACTCAGTCACCCAAATGCACTGCTTCTTCGTCCACTTCATCGGTCACCATAGCAACCACCAAGTCCAACCTGCCACCGAGAGGTAATGTTCCCCCCAATGCTGCCCCCTCTTCCTCTACCTCTTCCTCTCATACTTGGTCGTCGTCCACCTCCTCATCCTCAACCCAAATGAATGGGACATTAGATCACCATGAGGTGGGTGGGGTCAAACACAATCCTGCCTCCACTGCCACCCCCTCACAGACCACCTGTCGCCTCCCCCTTAGGAAAACCTATCGGGAAAACATAAGTCCCCGCGTCAGACCTGGTGTCCCCGGGGGAGGGGACGAGACTGTGTCCTACCCCAGGCCCACTGTGTCGCCCCCAAGGCACGAGTGCTCATCCCCCTCAGAGCGGACAGTGATAGCCAGTGTGAAAGTGGAGAAAAGAGGCTTGGAGGCTTTGCACCCGCACACGGGGTCGAGTCTCGAAACAGGCCGCTTGGGGAGTTCAATGGACGAAGTAGACGAGGTGTTTAACCATGGTATCAAAACCACACAACACCATCACTTCCCACAGCTCCTGGACAGGGAGGGGGCAAAAGGTAGAGGGGAGGAGCGCACAGAACAAGACATAGATGTAAGTAAGTACAAGAGGGCAAGTGGGAAAAACAGACAGAGGGCACCTGGGAAATTCAGAATGGACCAGCATGCCCCTGGGCCTCCGTCACCAGAGTCCTCCTTCACACGAGACTCTTTACTTCCTGCCAAACGCTGCAAGTCAGATTCCCCTGACATGGATAACGCCAGCTTCTCCAGCGGCAGCCCTCCAGATGACTCTCTGAACGAGCACCTGCAGTGTGCAATTGACAGCATCCTGAACCTGCAGCAGGAGCCCTCTGCACGCGGGCACATTAAAGGGGGCAGTGGCAGGTCCCACCAACACCAAAGCCTGCGCCCGGGGGCCTCTGCGGCCTCATCCCACAGACCCTCAGTCCCATCCTCCTCTGCTTCCTCGTCCTCCTCGCTGGCCCAGCACCCTCAGGTTGGTGGCCGTGGCCACAACGGCAGCCTGGTGCCCCAGACTCAAAGCAGATAACAGCCCCTCAGGCTGGACTGACACGGGGGAACTCAGAGAGAGACTTGGGGACAGGGGAGGGGGTGGGCACTGTGAAAACAGTATCACTGTACTACTCTGCCAAGCTTTGTTGGCTTAGTTTGTCCATTTGAATTGTCCCGTCATTTCTGTCTTATACGGCCTGACATAGACCCGTGATGAAACAAGTGGAGGTAAAACTGTCTATGTGGATTGTGGACTTGAAGATGCCTCTTTTTTTTTTGGTATGTGTTCTCTCAGCCAAGCTCTAGTAACAAGATGAAATTGTCAGAGTTCTCTTATCTCATTCTTCCCTTTCCTCTTTTAATCTGCTCTCTTTCTCCTTCACTGTTCCTACATTCCTTTCATGTGGCCTGAGCACAAGTCTCTCTATCCACAACGTCTCATCTCCTGGTTTGAAACCCAATGAGCATCAGGCAGCTCATTTTAATCATGTCAAAAGTCAACGAGCCTCTTTATGAGGCTTCCTGCAACTGAGAGAACTAAAGGGGAACATAACCCAGGTCCAAGTACATGCAGTATCTTCATTTACCCAGCTGATTAGACTCGTATAAAGATTAGTATTCCCCCACAGATGCAACGTTAAAGTAATACACAGTTCACTTCTTTAGTGGGAATAGATTTCCACTGAATAAACTTCAGCCCAGCAGCTGATCTTCGTCACTGATTTGGCCCGATCCATCAGCCTCCTCCTCCACGCCTGCAGTTTGAAGTCAAACATGCAGGTTTCTCCCCGGTGCTGTGGTACATCTCATGAGATGTAAACGACCATGTTGCAGGGAGATTCAAACGACGGATGGAGACTTCTGGATTGTTTTTAAACCTCGCCTCCTCACATACCAGCCCCCCCTCCTGCTTCCATTGCCAGGTTAGGACCTGATGTGTTTCAGTCAGCAGGGGGCAGTCCACATTTAACTGTTGCTTTTCTCCACTGAGTCTGGTTAATCTCACTACCACTGTATCCCTGCCTCCCTTACTTTCTTTTTTTTTCTTTTCTTTTCTTCCAAGCCTGGTGGACAATTCAAACACAAACACAGCACAAGCATTGAAATTGAGAAAAAAAAAAAAAAAGGAACAATAATATTGTACAAAAAGACCGTAAGAGAATTTGAAGTATAGTATTACAGATTAATTTTGTATTGTATTTATTGTGTATAATGATACTTTTTAAAAAGAAATGTACATTTAGTAAAACTGTAAATTAAACCTTGCTTCTTTTATGAACCTTTGCAGGCCCTGTAGTCATTTGTCTGGACCTCCAGGCCACATTCCTTTTGTTGACCAATAGTTACAAAGGAGTACTGTTTGATGGTCAGGAGGGGATGGTGGTGGTGGTGGTGGTGGTGGTGGTGGTGGTGGTGGGGTGTGTTCTCTGTCAGACAGCCAGCAGGTGGTGCATGACAAGCAGAAAAGGAGTGCTGCTTCGTGTGCTTCGTTGCCTGGAGAGTTTTAGAAGAGAGATAAGATCGACTTTCATGTCTGCAAAAGTATAACATGGTATTACGACTTAATTACACCTTAATTAAAAGACAACAAACCTGGAGAAACAAGGTGTTAGAAGCTGGAAGGGTTCAGTTAATCACTCAGAATATGCAAATAAAAACATTTTAGGTTATGTCATGTAAAAGAAGAAGAATACTCCACCCGATTAATTTATTCACAACTCTCCTCCATCTCCACGCCCTCTGGTCACAGCTCATCCTTGCCATGAGCGGGGTGTCGGTGCTGCCCACAGCTTTGCTAGGCATCCCCGAAAGAGGAGGTGCGTTACAGTAGGAGGGAGGAGAAAAGTTTAGGCTGCCTTGGGTTCTTTCAGCAAGCAGAGTGAGGATCCCCGCCGGCTCTGGAGCTCATCTGATATACATTACACCCTGGAGAAGAACAATCCTCTAATCTGCGTTGGCGCTCCACCGAGGGCTCCGATCTGCTGTCAGAGGTGCACCAATACATGTTACAGCAGCTCCTCCGAAAGACTGTTTTTGTCTCCAAGTCCAAATATTTTCCAAACTCCAGAGGGCAAGACTGGAAAAAGATCAAGGCGCTTGAAGAAGTCTGTGCCTTCTCCGTAATAACTTGGTAAATACTCCTTTTTAAATGCTGTAAATTGTATTCGTATGGTAAAAGTACAGGGAACTGAGTCTTGATTATATTTGATGAGTGCAACGGTTCCAGCTTTAACTGGAGAATTAATCCACAGGGAGACTTCGAAAACTCCTCTTGAGCTGCTTTTAAGTTTCTTTATTTGGGCATTGAAGTATGTTTCCCTTTATACTTGTTGGCCCTGCAGGCGAGACTGTTGCAAGTCTCAAACTGTGGTGCAATTGCAGCACATACCCCACAAGACATTTTCCACAATCCTTAAGTGTTAGAAAATTATCCCGGAGCTGTAACTAAACTTACCAGAGGTCATGCGTATATAAAACCTTATTGATGGCTGTCACAGTACTTCAGTTTTATCCCGTTTCTTGTATGTTCTGACAGTGAAAATCACATTTGTGGATCCGCTCGCTTCACTTTTTAAACTCTCCACACGGGTCTTGTGACAAGTCAGGGCAGTGTTGCCTGTTTTTCTCTGGGCATATGTTTATCTGAAGCTCTCCACAGATGAGTTAAGGTCTGCTGACGTACGTCTCACCCCTGCGCCTTTGTGTCAGTCTGCTCCTAATAATTAGCAGTTACTAATCCCGTGCTTCTGTTTACTCCGGATTTTTGTACTCAAGGGTTATATTTATTTTTCCATGTCCAGACTTCCCTCTAAGAGGTCTTTTCCTTACATGAACAATTGAGCCATGTACGCACTTCATGTTCCACAGAGAGGAACTACAGAGAGGAACTGCAGGGGATGAAAGGAATGTCTTGCTCACTTCTCTGTGAAGGGATGAACTGTGCCTGTGCGAACCCTGACGCAGGGCTGGGTTTGCAAGTTTTCCAGCATGAACACCAACTTTTTCCAGACATGCACTGACATCGCTAGGCAACCTCCTTGTGGGTTGAGGCTTACTCCAGATTCCACATCTTCACGCGAGGTTGTGTGTAATACTTTCTGCCCCTTTGGATCAATAACTACTCTATCTGGCCTGGATTAACCTCTGCTTGTGTCTGTTTTCCTGTCCACATCTCAGCGAGTAAAAGTTATCAGTGTGGCGACTGTTTTCACAGGGGAAGATCCAGACTTCAAAAGGAACATCAGGCTTATCGTTCCTCTCGGCGTGTGCAAAGGAGGTTTCAAGGACGAGGGAGCAACGTTCACACAAATACAGGAAGCATCTGAGGGGTGTGTCCAAGGTCCAGCCAGAGGAAATACAGCTCCACAGCTTTTTAAGAAGCTCCCCCGTCATCTTGTTAATCAATCAACATGTCACGTTGGGGGCGAAAAAATGTGAAGAAGGCTCCGGAGGTGATCCGCACTGTGACCGAAGGGCTCAAGTCCCTGTACCGTAAGAAGCTGCTACCTCTGGAGCAGTACTATGGTTTCCATGACTTCCACTCTGCCGGTCTGGAGGATGCAGACTTTGATAACAAGCCAATGGTGCTGGTGGTGGGACAGTACTCCACAGGGAAGACGACGTTCATCAAGTAAGACATCAAACGTTTGCTCACTGTTAAAATGAGTGTGATTGTTTGGTCACCTGAGTCAGTGAAACATCACAAGCTGCATGTGTGACTGGCAGGTATCTACTGGAGCAGGATATTCCTGGGAGCAGGGTGGGGCCTGAACCCACCACTGACTGCTTCACTGCCATCATGCATGGGGAGGTGGAGGGAGTGATCCCTGGAAACGCCCTCATCGTAGACCCCAACAAGCCTTTCCGCAAACTCAACCCCTTTGGAAACACCTTCCTCAACAGGTGAGTTCAGGGTCACAATTCTCCTGAGAGGCCCAGATGGGTATCAGCATGAAATGGGCAGATTAGGTGAAACAACCCAGAAAGGGAAACAGAGAAGGAGAGATACACTTTTTTTTCTTTTTGCTCTTTGGAATTTCAAGTCCTTGTGCCAAATTTCCGAGTGGGGAGGCGCTTGCCTTATTTGTGGAAAAATTGAGAAAGGGAGCGATATCACCCGAGAGGGTGATGAAAGCTGATGTACTCAGACTGGAACAGCAATGTACGCAAGAATGTACGCAAGTTCAAAGACGAGGTCAAAGGGCCTGACAGACCCTCGGGGCAAAGACAAGTAAATAACGTCAGGCTTTGTGAGGCGAAGGGAATCTGTACAGAAGATCCTTCCTCGACTCTGTTTACTGCCGGGCTGCCAGACTTCACTCTACGACTTCTACTGAAGCAAAACAAGAACATTGAAGTCACATGCTTACAATAAAGTGCTGCTAGAAGCTCGGGCGAACAGGCCTGAACAACTGGAACACAGTGCTTCCGTCAAGAGATCCAATGAAGGTTGTTTGTGAACATATTTCTCCTCTTCTGATTTGACTTCCTGTTCTGGAGACCGGTGGGCTCGTTAAGCCCATAAGCCACAGGAAGTGGCGTTGTTGTTCCAGGCCACACATCATTAGAGGGCCTTATTGTTTGATTCTGGCAGTAGTGGTCATTTTCCTTCAGGAAGCCAAGAGCAATGAGAGGTTGTACACAATAGCCCGCAGATGGGTGGGGAGAGGGCAGCCTCCAATCTGCTCCGCTGATCACTGGCTGCTTTGATTCTTTCCTTCAACACTGACGGTGTTTTTTCTGACCTCCCTTTTTTTGTGTTTCATGACCATATATGTGGCTGTTCTCCTCTCTGCTGGTAAAACCCCCCCTCCAGGTTCCAGTGCGCCCAGATGCCCAACCAGGTCCTGGAGAGCATCAGCATCATTGACACGCCAGGGATCCTGTCAGGGGCCAAGCAGAGAGTGAGCCGAGGTGAGAGAGGTGGCATAAGTAACGCAGGTGAGGAGAGGGCATGGGGGGTCCCGCAGAGACACATCCCTGAACATCGGCTCACAAACTCATCTCCTCGGCACGCCCGCTAACTCATGGGACCGGTCCGCGCCGTCACAATAACACTGCAGCAGCAATACAATCATAATTAAACACAGACAGAAAGTCTGTCAGCACATCTGGAGGAACGTTCTGCTGAGGAACTCCGATCATGATCGTGTGTCCCCTTCATCCATGCTTCAGTCACCCATTATTACTCAAGTCAGTCTGCATGAGTGACTAACAACCTCCAAATGACACAATAACACAACCAGTGGTAACAGTCATGTAAACAGTTCTGTGTTTTGAATATCTGAGAATTCTGCCTCCACAATGGAGGTGAATCGGATGTCCTGCTCACAGCACTAGAACAGCCATCATCATCATCATCATCATCATCATCATTGAAGAAACAATGTCCCTGTTTTCAAATGACACTCCAAACCAGTAAACAAGTAGTTCCACTGAAGGCAGATTTCAGTTTCTATAGATTCTACTGTACATTTCAGGTTGCTCACAACCTTGGAGGAAACCAGAACTACAGAACAATAACTATGTTTTAAGTCATTTGATTGAACTGACCCAGGAGATGTGACCAGTAAACCCTCACTGCTACTGTTCAAAGTGAACTTGAGTCTGATTGCACAGGAACAGATAAGAAGTGTGAAGGGTTTGTGTCAATGTCGACCTTCTTCCCTCTCCTGACTCACAGCACACTGTACATTTAAACTTAGGAACACCTTACTGATCCTAACTTGTTCTACCCAAACAGGCTATGACTTCCCGGCTGTGCTGCGCTGGTTTGCGGAGCGTGTGGACCGCATCATCCTACTGTTTGACGCACACAAACTGGAGATATCGGACGAGTTCTCAGAGGCCATCGGCGCCTTGAAGGGCAACGAGGACAAGCTGCGTGTGGTGCTCAACAAGGCAGACATGGTGGGCACCCAGCAGCTGATGCGGGTGTACGGCGCGCTCATGTGGTCCCTGGGGAAGGTGTTCAACACCCCCGAGGTTCTGCGCGTCTACATTGGCTCCTTCTGGTCAGAGCCGCTGATGGTTTCAGACAATCGGAAGCTGTTTGAGCTGGAGGAGGAGGATCTGTTTGCAGACATCCAAAACCTTCCACGCAATGCAGCTTTGCGCAAACTGAACGACCTGGTGAAGAGGGCGCGCCTGGTCAGGGTGGGTCACGCATCTATTCTGGTTTTTGTTGCATGTCAACATGTGCCTACTAAATCTCTCCAATTTAATTAAGAGGGATAATCTGAACTCACGGGGGCTCACAGAGTTTCATATGTTTATAACAATGAAGGTTTTATTAATCCCAGGTCCATGCCCACATCATCAGCTACCTGAAGCAGGAGATGCCTTCAGTCTTCAGGAAGGATAACAAAAAGAAGAATTTGATCTACCAGCTGCCAGTTATCTTCTCGAAGATCCAGCTGCAGCACAATATCTCTGCTGGAGACTTCCCAGATTGTACTAAAATGCAGGTAAATCAACGTTTTGATGTAAAGGCTCCTCTTTAACGACAACATCCGATCTAATTTGAATTAATTCTATTGGTTTATATTTCATTCATTCTTTTCAAAGGAACAACTGATGGTTCATGACTTCACCAAGTTTAAAACCTTAAAGCCTAATCTGATGACGGCGCTGGATGAGTTGCTGTCCGCTGACATCGCCAAGCTGATGCCCCTCCTGCGGCAGGAGGAGCTGGAAGCAGGTGAGCAACCAGGTGTGCAGGGCGGAGCCTTCCTGGGGACTCGCGTGGGACCGTTCAATGAGGGGGACCCATTCGCTGAGGAGAACGGAGAGGGATGTGAGGAGGAGATGGATGGATGGGTGGTGACCAAAGACAAGCCCAAATATGATGAAATCTTCTATAATCTGGCTCCCAATGAGGGAAAGCTGAGCGGCACCAAGGCTAAGGACTGGATGGTGAGCTCCCGCTTGCCCAACTCAGTGCTGGGCCGCATCTGGAAGCTGTCAGATGTGGACCGAGATGGCATGTTGGATGATGAAGAATTCGCCTTGGCCAGCCACCTGATTGAGGTCAAGCTGGAGGGCCATGGTCTCCCCCCTGAGCTCCCCAACCGTTTGATCCCGCCCTCCAAACGCAGACAGGGCTCTGATGCGTAGAGGAGCTGAGAGACACTTTGCTATTGGCTCACACTGTTAGCTACTGTTTGCTCTACGTCCTCCCCCGACCCCCAAAAGGGTTCTAAGAAATGTGTCCAACTTCATTTCTCAGACTGAGTTTGGCACAACGGAGCGTCTGTAACAAAATGCTAAGATTGTGTATTAAGAAGGTCACACAGGTCTGGTTGCTTCTTTAATCTCTTTGGCTCCTTGAAGTTTTGCTTTCTCGCGATGAGCTTTTTAAAATATATCTCTTGTGTTTGCAGAGTAAGTAAATAAAGGCTTGTGCCATCTATGTGAGTAGAATACAGCGGAAACTTAAACGTATTAAAACCATTAAATGTTACATTCCTACAGCACAGTATTATTTTGGTTCTTAAGGATTATGCCATCTCCAGGTCTTGTCATTTCATTGAGGGTATCATCTGCATAAGGTTTTACAAAGACTTGTTTTGCTCAACTGATGTTTGTAGTAGTAATAATAACTTGAATTTGTTTTCACTTTCCACGCCACAACTTTGTGCTTATTCTTATTTTTGCAATGTTACAGTTTTATCTGTGAACGACCTCAGTTCCTTAAAAGAACATTAGATGCTTAGAACATTTCAACTAGACTATATGATTGATATATTACTGACTACTGTACGCAGCTCCACCACCCGTTTTTATGTTAACCAAATAAAGCTACCTGACTGTGTCTCGTCTCGCTGGTGAACCTTTTGTGAGTGATATCAAGCAGTTGAAAGTTGTTCTCCTTTAACAAGGTTTTCCTTTCTATCAGGCTCACTTGGTCTCTCGGTGACCAGATAAACATTGACTCACACTCTCCCCTGCCAAGTCCACATACCACCATTTTCCGAGGCCGTCTCCCCCCTCGTTCCCACCAATCTGGAGCCTCTCACATACATGCAGTCTGTTCCCCCCTCATCCCTGTTTCATTGAACACTCGTCCCCTGTGCCTGCCTGTACATCTTTATGGTGTCATCGTGGGAAAAACTATGCAGCATAAGCGCAGATCTGTGTCCCGTGTGGAGCGTGTGTTTTGAATAAGGCTTTCAAGGTTTAGAGAAGAAGGGGCGGACTCCCCGCCTCCTTATTCCACTCCTCCATGGAAAGAAACTCACAAATAAGAAACAGAGGCAATCCAGCCCTTTCCTCCCTGCTCTCTGCTTTACAGTGACTCACATGTGGAGAATGTGGAGGGCTGGCCCAAGAGTTATTAATATCTGCTTTCCTATAGGCTCGGTTGAGTTTCCTCTGGCTCCAGCAGAGGATCTGAACACTGCACCTTTTACAAAAAGTGAGGACCGATCCTGAGCTCGGCCTGCTGTGAGCCACACCCTCTCCTGTGTATATGAACGAGAGAGAGAGAGAGAGAGAGAGAGAGAGAGAGAGAGAGAGAGAGAGAGAGAGAGAGAGAGAGAGAGAGAGAGAGATTAACTGCAGGAAGAGACTTGTAACATTAAAGGGGTTTAAATACACGTTCTAACACACATCTAGTTTACTGACTGGAAATGGATCAGTGATGCCCTCTTATTACCTACCTATTAGTTGTGCCTTCGAGAGTAGACTAAAAAATCCCCACAGTAGTTTGAACAATGCCCTCCTGTTACATAATTAGGCTGTGCTGAGTCATAAACCATCTCAACCATCTGTTGCTGATATTAAACTACACAGGACTGGACTGAGACCTGGACTGAAATGACCCCCAACAAGACATCCCCAAAAATGCATGATCAACAAAACGGGGTCTCCAAGTACGTCACCGAGTGTTTACATCGGGAATTCCTCACTTGCAAAACCTGCTGTGGAAGAAAACAAAGGTGAACTCTGGAGAGGGGCGACATCTGGTGGACTCCCGGCATCTGCACACCGAAACTCTGCACCACGGCGTCCGACTGCAGCCTGGAGGCGTGCAGCTGTTTGCATTCAAGGACAGCGTCATACTTTTAAGTCTCTTAATTTCTAAAGACAGACAGTGGTTTGATTGACTTCTATATCAATATATTGGGGCAGCATTGTAAGCACATTTGATTATGGAGGGTAATGTGACCTGCTTTGTTTCAAAACTGCCTGTTCAAGTTGAACCTTCGTAACAATAAGCAGCATTTTGGAAGTGTCAAATCAATATAGGTACACCTGAAGTCTTTTTAGAATAAAGCTCTCTTGTCCTCCACATTTTACTGGAGAATAAAACACGTTTCACATGAGGAAGACTTCATCCTCCAGCCTGTTGAAGCTGCCCTCAACCTGGACGGTGGGTTTCGACTTTGACTATCTTTAGAAAGACAAATCTTCACAACCCCTTAACTATCAATATATACGTAGACATGTTAGTACTGCATCAGGAGAGACGTGAACATGTGTCAGCATTTTCTGACTCATGTAGAATGATGAAAGATGTTAGACTAAAGTACTGGGTAGATATTTTAATTTTTAGTCCACAGACAAGGTTTTTATCAGTGGATGACGGCGATACTTAAAGAGCGAATAGGGCGTAACTTTAGGGGCTATATATTGCTTTGTCTTTTTTTTATATATCTGATAAGCTAGACATTTATATAGACATATAATGCTTCAAAACCAACCACACGAATGTCAATAAATAATCAATACCCTGGACTTTGTAAAAAAAACAGCTTCTTATGGCAGTTCCAAAATAATTAAATGACGTGGGAGACATTCTACGTCAGCCGATTACAATCATCTGAAACATGTTACAGTAGTTACAAACGAGTGATGACGGTTATTGAGAAATGTAGTTTATTTTTTATCCAAAGCGAGCAGAACATGTTGAAAACAACTCAGAACATTTCAGTTCACCCGCCGGTAGAAGGCAACGTTGTGCACCGGCAGGTGAATGACCCAAACCTATATGTTAAAAAACACACACAAGATGAACCGTATCCCAACAAAGAGACAACTTGGACTATCGAAAGTCAAATGTACGTATATAAAATATCTTTCAGGTCAAACAGCCATTCCAAATGCGCCACATTCACTTAAGACTAAAGCACAAATCTGCCTAGCACTTGAAATATTTCCCCAAATGTTCACAGCTACATTCAAACAGATTTTTGTAGCGTTTAGAAACCGAAATGGTTTTTAATGTCTCTGATCTGCTTCATCATGTCCCCAATTTGCTGTCCCTGCTCTCGAAGGACATCTTGAACAACCTTCTTCTGCTGCGCGTTGAGGGAGACGGTCTTCCTGGCAGAGGGAGCATCCTTGTCCACTTGCGTCTTCTGGTAATCCATCTTCATGTTCACCTGTTTGATGCAGTTGTCCAAGTGTTTCAGTTGATCGCTAATGACCTGCAGCTCCTTCTTCCTATCCCTTTCACTGTTTGACAGAACGGGCAGTTGGCTTTTCAAGCTGCTCTGCGCCGTTTTAACCCTCTTCGTAATCGCTTCCTGGCGATACTTTGCATCTTCATACTTATCAGCCAATCGTTCTGCTGACTCTCTGAGAGTCATCCGCTCTTCCTTGCACACAGCCATCTCCTCCAGTTGCTTGGTCTTCTGGCCCGTAAGGAGTTTCACCCATCTCTGCATCTCTTCACGAGCCATGTCCTGTTTCAGAATGTACTCCTCGCGGAACACCTGCGTGGCTCTGCTGAGGAGCTGCAAGCACTCTGTAGGTGATGGGGACATGTCCTTGTCCGAAGCTTTAAGCACAAGTGGGTTGGTGGCGCTACGTGCCAGGATGTTGCGAATGTGCAGCTCAAAGGAGTTGCCAGCCAGCCTGTGCAGCGGGGAGCTAGCAGAGCCTGGGCCTGGTTGAGAGCAGAGCAGAGGAGGGGAGGGCGGGCGAATGGAGTTCAGCAGGGGCAGCAGGATGCACTCATACGTGCTGGTGATGCAAATCATGGTAGCACCCAGGGAGAGGTCGGACACAATCAGAAAGCCTTGCACTGGAGCTGAATCACTTGTGAGGAGGGGTCTGGTACAAAGAATATGCTCCACAATACAGCGCTTCTCAGCGGCCAGCTCCTGCAGATTGTCCTTATCGTCCTCATCTGCCTTGAGAAATGTCTGCAGATTGTTGACCCAGACGAGCCCCACGCTGTGCACTCCTGCTTCGTGGGTGCAATGGTACCTGTGCTGGCACAAAGGGTCGAGGTGGAGTCGGATTTGGTAGGTGAAATCAAACTCTTGAGGCTCCTCATCATCCCCTGTGGCTACCTTGAGGGTGAGCTCCAGCTCAACACACTCAAATACATACAGAGTTGGCACCGCTTCTGCACCGTGTGTCCATTTTTGCACCCCAGTCTCCTCCTCTTCTTCAGACCCGAGCACCGCGCAGTGATACAGGGTGCCTGTTTGTGTGGCGATGACAAGGATACTGGGCACACAAGGCAGGCAGAGAATCGCACAAGCATCATAGCCATAGTTATCTTCTGCGGCGGGATACATGGGCAGGGGTCCAACTGGTTTACTCACACTCACACCGTTAAACTGGCTTGTGCGGCACATATACGTCTCCCCATTCTCGTAGAGGATATACAGAGGGTAGAAATGTTGTTCTTTGGCGCACTGGACTGCCTGTTGCCGAGGGGTGGCCGACACCGGCCCAAAGTCAAACGCCACCGCTATCTCGCCCAAAGATGCTGCGTAGGAGCGGACCGGAAGACGAACGCTGCTCTCATCCTCCGACTGTGACACTGACAGTATTTTGGCCGGTGTCTGGGGCGATCTCAAGCCATAAAACCGGATGGTGTTGTCAGATGTGAGCAGCACCAGATGTGGCTCGTCGGTCTCACTGGGGTACCAAGCCGCCTTTCGTAGTCTCACCGACGGCGAGCTGGTGAAGAAGCGCTCAGCCACCGGTATGGTCTTGCAGTTGATTTCGCTCCGTCCCCCTTCAAACTCGGACCTCTTGCCCCACCGCTGCGGGAGTTCCAGCACCGAGACGCCCCGCTGCCCGACCAGCGCGACAAGTTGTTTCGTTGGACTCACCAACAACTGGCACACCTCGAAGCGAGGCGGGTTGATACATAGCAGCGTCTGGTAGTTCCCGCTTCCGAGGTCCTCCTCCGAGTTGAGCTGTCGTAAGTTAGTAGTGTAAAACACGCGGTCTGTGTCATCCCACACGAAAAAGTCCCCACCAACACAAAATGCGAGGTTTTTGGCGACCCCTCGTTCCCTTCCTTTGGGTTCCAAATCCAAATTCTCTCGCATTTTTTTGAAAATTGAATGGTTGGGTAAGTCTCCCAGCCATTGCTCTGCGTTGAATGCCGCCATCTTGATTCAACTGGTCTCTCAGAGGGAAAGCGGTCCATGGCAACGCGAGTGTTTTACGACAGTTGTTTAACGTATTACGGTGGCCGGTGTCGTATAAT
The DNA here is from genome assembly GCA_901007825.1 of Macroramphosus scolopax. Taxonomy (NCBI): domain Eukaryota; kingdom Metazoa; phylum Chordata; class Actinopteri; order Syngnathiformes; family Centriscidae; genus Macroramphosus; species Macroramphosus scolopax. The sequence continues at coordinate 15,532 of CAAKHC010004067.1, read as the reverse complement.
TTGCAGAATCACCATGGCGTTGAAAGAGACTACGGGGCTGTATGAGACATTGAAATCAGAGTGGAACAAGAAAAACCCAAATCTGAGTAAATGTGGTGAACTCCTTACTAAACTTAAGGTACAGTTTTTCATCATTTTGTTTGTTTAAATGTCATGAATTGACCCAGGAACACTTCCTATTACGAAAGACAAACCCCGTTAGCTCTGTTAGCTTAGAAAGCTAAGCTAGCTGCGGATAGTCAGGCTAACGCTGTGTGTTGATTTTCAGTTAGGAAAACTTTTAGACGCCAGCAGTAGATGTACCAGTTATATTGATTCACAAATATGTTACATGCAAGTTTGTGCCGACATCATGAATGACCACAGTCATTATTGCTTACGTTTCGTTGCCACTTGCTAATTCATTGTCCCGCTAAGATAGCTTAAAGCTCGAACTGACATCCAAACAAAACACTTCAACGTTAGCTAATACCATGAATATCCGCCTCTTTATCTCTCCGGCACTGAAGTGGTAATTATTGTTATTTATTGATTTGAAACGTATCACTCATTTGTTAAACTCAATTATTTTAGTGATGCTTTGCCAAAACCCAATGAAGTAGCATATGAGTTGACCTGACGATTGAATCTTGTCTTCAAGGATTTTTGCCAACTTGTTGGACTATAACAAATAATTAGGACCACATTTCTCTTTGCAGATTTCATTATTGGAGCTGAACTTTTTACCAACAAGTGGGTCTGCGCTCACAAAGCAGCAGCTCATTTTAGCTCGTGAGTATTGGCAAATTAAGATGACAGATCCAAATAAATAAATCCTGTTTAAGGCTTGTAGCATCTTGGCAAACACGGATGTGTGTTTCAGGTGATGTTCTTGAAATCGGAGCTTTGTGGAGTATCCACAAGAAAGACATCCCCTCCTTTGAGAGATACATGGCCCAGCTGAAGTGCTACTACTTCGATTACAAGTAAAGTCACCATTTTACTTATCCAGTGTAGTGGAATTTGGTTTGATATTCCACCCTGTATTTATCTCCCTCTTTCTTTCCCCTTGTCATTCAGGGATGAACTGCCAGAAGCTGCCTACATGCATCAGATACTTGGGCTGAATCTGCTCTTCCTGCTCTCACAGAATCGCGTTTCAGAGTTTCACACAGAACTGGAGAGACTGAGCGCACGAGACATTCAGACCAACGTGTACATCAGGCATCCAGTGTCCTTAGAGCAGGTGCAACCATTTAAACCTCGATAAAGCACAAATACAGGGTTTTATCATGTGATGACCAGGTATCGTTGCTAAGTTGAAATTCATATTACTTAACTTGATTCCTCAAATCAATTAATTGGGTCCTCGAATGACTTAAATCTTTCAGATCATCATTATTATATCAGTATGAATGATTACATTGTTGATGATACTGAATTAATTCCACCAAAGAAACAATGTTATCACATGGACTTTATTTGTCTCTCAAACACTGTATTACTCATCCTCTTCTGTACATTTCATTACATTTAAAAGCACCAGTGTCAGTAATGATGCATAAATACCATCTCATCCTCCTTTCCAGTACTTGATGGAGGGAAGCTACAACAAGGTGTTCCTTGCCAAAGGCAACATCCCCGCTGAGAGCTACACCTTTTTTATTGATATTCTGCTTGATACTATTCGGTAAGGATCTATATGGTTACCATGCCAACTATGATTTGTGTTTGCTCCATAACCAATGTCGTTGTTTGTTTCCTTGTGAGGATAATAAATGTATTGTTCTTTCTTAGTATAGTTTCGTTGTGGTCAGTATGTATATTATGAAATTGTGTTAAATTTGATTTATATGATATTTCACTCCACATTAAATTTATTACGTGCTATAATCAGCAGGAGTTCAACAAGATGATGCATATGACTGTATATATATACAGTTTTTAAAGAACTTGAACCTCAACTGTAACATCTTGAATTGCAGTGATGAGATCGCAGGTTGCATAGAGAAGGCGTACGAGCAGATCCAGTTCAATGAAGCCACCCGTGTGCTTTTCTTCAGTTCGCCCAAGAAGATGACAGACTATGCCAAGAAGGTATGTGGATTTTCATTTGGGCAAGAAAACAAAATGATTGTGGCATCCTACTGTCAATTTGCTGGTATTAAAATAAGAAATATGAGATCTTCAGATGATGTGGTGGGAAAAGAGCCCTTTATTTAAAACATTATGTTGGAGGCCTAGCGGCAACAGTTACCATGGTTTTCTCCATCACAAGAACAGTGAGGTTATCATGAGGACTACATACCAAGAAGATCTTCATGTACTATAAAAGGCTACATTCTTATTTCTGTGTAGATGTTGACAGCAGATACAATTAGTATGAACCTTGAGCTGGAACTCAAACAAATGAGAAATGTAGCAACATCCTCTTATGGTTGTGACACAAGGCCAAACCTAATGAAGGACAGCATGTACTACTTCATCCAGTAAGCTAATGAACCTTTTGCTTCAGTGTGTTGTCAGAAAGCCGCCTGGCAGCGAGTGAAATGACTTGGAACTTATTCTTTATCTTTGAGATGATGGAACATTCACGTTTCATAATTTTATTTCTAAAAGGGACCAATATTACTTCCCAACATGCTCACCAACATGCTTACGTTTTCTTTTCAGAGAGGATGGAGTTTGAGCTCAGATGGCTATTACTCCTTCACCAGTCAGCAGCAGCGTACAGAGGAGGTGACCATCCCCTCCACCGAGCTGGCACAGCAGGTCATCGAATACGCACGACAGTTGGAAATGATTGTGTAATCCAGCGCCAGGAGCACACACACACCCCGCTATGTACAGACGGACTCAGATCCTCGCCGCTTATTTCAGGATACATCCACTCAGCTCAAGTACAGTTTCCCTGCGGAATATGACTTAATTTGTTGCCAGAGTGGTTGATTTGTTACCCATACCTTAAAATCTATGAACATTTATTGTTCCTTCGAAAACCTTTCTGCAGGTCGTCATGTCTGGTGGTTTCATTGTTGATGGGAACTAATAGTCTATTAAGCAAACGCAATATATCTACGTTTATTAAATACACAAAGTATACCAAGATATCACACTTCCAACATTCAAGTTTTTGCTTTTTATGGGTTATTTCATGGTGACATATGAGATAGAAATCCAACTACAATGTTTAATCCCCTCGGATCTGAGCTCATTTCAAACTGATCACCACAATGGGACTTCTCCTTTCAGTATCAACAACTCTGTTCAGGCAAACTCTTTTTGTACACAAAGTTCATTTTCAACTTGGCTCACAGTTCTGTATCTCCCTTGCCTTGTAGCCTAGCAACTGACAGAGCTGAAGTTTGCCAGTGTTTTCTTAATGGTAATTCCGCCTCCTCCCCGAATGGTTTGTAATTCCGTTGATCTTACAATGCAATAAACGATTCAGAAAATGAGGTTTTTGAATGATGTTGCACTTCAGTTCTTTTTTTTTAACACTTACCACCCATTTCTTTCATAAGCAACAAGTTATAGAGGAACTGAACATGTTCACAATTAAAGTGATCAATAATTTAAAAGAACCTAAAGAATATTCCAAATATCCTTGGTATGATGATCTCCCTCCTGCTGCGTCTCTCAAGTTGCCAAGGAAGCAGCGTGTGTTTCTGTGGTGCGCACACATAGTTTGGGTTTTAATACTGCCTGTGGAAGGAGTGTAAACCAGGGATAGAACACAGGTAAATACAAGAGAGTGAAAGCATTCTTAAGATTGTTTGCTAGTTGTTGAAAATGCAGTTCTTCAAATTTGAGTACAGCTGGAAATGTGGCATGTTTGGTGGTACATCTGGTCCAGGGTCGTGTTTATTGCACACTTTGTGTGTATAAAATATAGGATTCACTGTAAACTGATACCAGCGACCTTCAGCACAGACTTTGTGTTCTGGCTGGACGAAAGAGATGAGAGCTGGGAGCTCGTTCCTCTGATGAGCACCCATGTCTCTTGGCTTCCATCGCTGTGATCCCTCTTCCACAGTTTCTCCCACTGCTTGCTGGGAACTCTTACTGCCATCTCCTGGCTAAACAAGACCATTTCATACACAATACTTTGCTAAGAAGACTGGTATCAGTCTACATGTTAAAACATAATAATAGTAATAACCAGAATATGATCAGTTTCTAGTAGATCACCTGTAGTGGGAGTTGCTTTGTTCATTTCAACCAGATTACATTCATATCTGAAAATCAAATATGCATTTGTTTGAAATATATCGTGTATTCTTGTAAGGAAGATCTTTTAAATGGGGTCCAATGGCCAATGTTTTGGGGGAAAGTCTGTCTACATTTCATACATAGAGACGAATATTTTCGTCCCTTACCACTAAAGTAAATTGCTATCACTGATATATTCATATTCAGGGTCAGGTTCAGGTTTATTGCCATGTAAAGCTACGAGCACGTTGTCCTGGCATGTTGATGCATACACACGACATAATGATGAAGAAGTAACAGAGATAAATAAGTGTAAAGTAATAGAATAATTACTGAAGTCAAGTTGATGAAGACAACAAATAAGTGCAATAGTCTTAAATATAAATAAATATAATTATCTGCAAGATCAAAATATGAACAATGATAGAAGATATAAAGAAGGTATTTGCAAAGTTACTGCTATTTAAATGAGGAAGGTTTTCATGCACAATTTTTGGGGATATGCAAAGAGTTTGCTGTGCAACAGAAAGAAATATAGATATATAAAGGACATTCATTCTAATCACTCTGGGTGATGACACGCTGGATTATTTGACCTAGTTGTCATTAGATATCAATCCGGTTCTAAATCAAACTGCTGCACAAAAGAGGGCTCGTCCGGGATTTGAACCCGGGACCTCTCGCACCCTAAGCGAGAATCATACCCCTAGACCAACGAGCCAGTTGCCCTGCGTTACCACCACCTACTGACGAGAAGCTAAACTGCCTTGGAGTTATTTGATCTTTCACAAGTTCAAGTCTCGACTCTATAACTTCAGTCTTTCAGTCTTTAGGACAGTCCCGACAACCGTGACATCGGTGCTCGTTAACAATGTGTGTTGCTTGTATATTCATCGTGTAATCAAGTGAAAAGAGTGAAAAGAGGGTTGTTTTAATTAACTGACCACGAAGTAATTTAACTTGTACTCTTAGTTATGCGTGTGATAACTGTGATAACTTCTACTAATAACTGTAATTCAAGGCCCCAACGTATAAAAACTAAGGATGCTGTTTCTTTCCGGAAGGGTGGATGTTGCTGTCCGTGGTGCTGAAACCTTTTGCAACTCCAGGATCCTGCAGGACACTGAAGCACATATTGTGCACATGTTCACAGTAAAAAAAAAAAGGCTATTAATGGATGGATCCATCACTTTCTAAACAGTATTTCAAAGATGTTTGCCCCGTGATAGTCTGAGGATCAACAGGGAGTCATTGATGGTTTACCCAGGTTTCATTCACCTTCAACGTCCCTGCACATATTATGAATAGACCGTTTACTGACAAGCGATCCAAAGCCACGATGCTGTCAATGATTAGTGCGGATGTGTTGGCACAGGGCAGGTAGAGTGCGAGAGGGAATAAGCGAGGGAGTGACTTGGAGCGAGAGAGGGAGCGAGAGAGGGAGAGAGAGAGAGAGAGAGAGAGAGAGAGAGAGAGAGAGAGAGAGAGAGAGAGAGAGGAGGAGGGAGGGAGAGAGGGAGGATGCTGCCAGCGGAAAATGGCTGCTGCAACCTCAAGCCTATCCTGATACACCGAAACGACATCAAGGTGGA
>CAAKHC010004065.1:6380-17703 GCA_901007825.1 Macroramphosus scolopax | reverse complement strand
TGTAATTATGCTCCCACCCCTTCTCTCTCTCTCTCTCTCTCTCTCTCTCTCTCTCTCTCTCTCTCTCTCCCTCTCTGTGTGTGTGTCTGTGTGTTCAGATTCTGCAGCACTATGTTATTTTTATGATCTTGGACAGCTTCTTTTTAGATTTGTGAAAATAATCAACTCAGTCCCAAGGTAGAAACAGATATTATAATCTCTTTGTGTTTATAATCAACAGGAGAGCAACTTTGATATTTCTGTTGACGCCTCTGTAAGTCTAACGCAGTCCAAAAAACTACTCATGATATGTAAATACAAATGACAGAGTCGCCTATAAACATAAAGACTGATACCTCTGAGCCGTCGGGGCAGACGTTGCTGGGATTCAGTGCCCCGGGGGAGAATCATGGTGGTTGAAGTCTTTGTCAAGGTGATAAATGGTTGCTGTTATCATGGCAAATTGTCCTGAAAGCCATAGAAGACGTCGCCACATTGATAAAGGAAAAGTCTATCGATCCAAGAGAAGTATTACAGTGAATATATCACACACACACACACACACACTGAGAGAGGGAGACAGAGAGAGGGATGAGCAGAGAACGTGTGATTCCACTTGGAGAGACTCAGAGGATCCACCTGTACATGGATCTCACGCACAAACACACATTATCTGCTGTACATTTATACTTGTATACCGGCTATTTATTTATTTTTGATCAAATCTGAGCCCAGTGGATATTGACCAAACCCTGGCAGTGTCAGAGAGGGGAAGCAGAGATTTAGACAGATGAGGAGATTGAGCAGAGGAGGAAGGGATATATTGCATTATCTGCGCCGGTATATCCCTTCTCCCTTGGGAGAAGGGAAGTAAAGATAAAGAGAGCAGAGGGTGCTTCACTGAACAAAACTACAAACTACATGAGCAACACCAGAAATGACACATTTCCCATAGATTTTGCCATTGTGAGTCTGTAGGTCTGACAGGAAGTAAACTGCCTGACCAACTGCAGTGGGATCTAAATCTCATGCAGAGCTGAGATGATAATGATAACAATAAGGACAGTGTTGATCCATCAACATTGTTGGAATAAGGAGGAAAGCTTGGCTGGACGTCTGACTTGAGGGATGCAGAAGAAATTGCAGAGCAGAATGTGCAAAAGGAAGAAAAACCTGTGTGTTTTTATGCATTTGGTTTGTCGTCGTGTTTGCAAAAGGGCTGTTTCCACCTGACGACCTCATGACGTACAGCTGGCCTGCAGCAAGATACACACAGAATACACAACAAGGAACAAAAACACAAACTACACACTCACAGGAAGGAGGTTAGATTGATCCAGGTTTAGCTCTTAGGGCTAAGAGTTATTGAAGAGAATCATCTCTCTCTAATCATGTTAGAGCCAACCAGACCTGCCCAGTACACACTGTAAGTGTGTGTGTGTGTCTGTATGTGTGCGTGGATGTATGAGAGAGAGAGAGAGAGAGAGAGCTTTCATTTGTTTTGTCTCCTTCCTTTCCTTGTTGTTGTCAGGGTCCTCTGAGAAATGTCAGTGTGCCCTTCTGTCAAAGTCGGTCTCAATCAGCTAAAACACACACAAACACACAGAAGGTTACGCTGTCATTCACACAGCAGCTGATAACGCAGACGGAGCTTTGGAGCCCCTCTTGTCACTATCCATCTCAGTGGCCATCTCTGACACACTCGTTTGTTTCTCTACCTCGTTCCCTGGCTCCTTATCTCCATCAGTCCTCTCTCTTTATCTCTCTACATCCTCGCTCTTCTTTCCTCTCATTATCTCTGTTCCTCCCTCTGCTCTCCCGACCGCCGTGTCATCTCTCCATCCCTCTTTCCACCTCTGCTTCCCTCCTCCTGCCACATATCTGCTGTCTATGATTATCAGCTATTAGTAGCTGCTTTAACACTGGTGCAGTATTTTAGCTCCGCTGCATCACTCAAAGAGCTTCTTAGCTACAGACGTCAGTTTGTTTCCTCTGGAGTCCCTCTTGGGAACTTCACCACGGTTTTCAGTTGCCTTACGCAGACATTAATGTTGAAACAGTCTCTACAGGTACGTACACCTTTGGTAAGTTGGCCGGTCTTTCATGGGACAAGCACGTTGAAGATAATGAACTCTATCAGGTGTCCCTGCATAATATCTCAATAACAGGAGAAGTATTTCGATGTGACCTTAAAGATGTTTTCCATTAGATCTCCTGATGTTTCCCCGAACTCTGGGAACAAAGCATGCTCCACAAACAGAACACTTCCAGCACCAGTTGCACCAGTTAAATGTGGTTTTCAATAGATGGTATCGCGAATTCTACGACATTTGAAAGCTGAGACACAATGATAATAAAGATTATCACATTATCTGTTTGATTATCCGCCCGTCCCCGACCTCGCCACTATAAACAGTTCACACAGTGTTCAATAAGTCAGACATCTTTTCTTTAGGTATGAGCGTTCACATGCTTAACCTTCTGAGACCGGATCCCAAATGTGTCGTCTTCAGGGCATCATTACCTCCCAGTGTTTTTTTTGCCAGAGGCCTGACACGCTTTCCAGATAAACTAGAGGAACAGCGCTAATCGCACGGCGCACGTAATGTGTTGGACAGAAAGCCCATTCTGGCACAAGGCGTGACAGGTGAACATCTGCGTGATCGTGGACAGGACCTGCCATCAAGCATATTTAGGGGAAACATTTAAATATGAAAAAAAAAAATCTTTCTTTAGATATTATGGTTTGCCGTGATGTTTTCTTACTCGTCATCCTGGCACATCATCATAAAAAAAGAACATGCAAACTCCAAACAGTTGGCCCGGCCCAGGATCTCTTTGCTCAGGGCAGCAGCAGCAGCACCAACCACTGAGCCAGTTTGCTACCTACTTACTTTGATACTAATGACTCATCTATGGCTTTGGCCCCAGCCTCTCAACGGGTTCAAATTTGGATGAATTTGTGCTGGTGTCTGCTTCTTCGTCGACTGTCTGAAATACACTCTTTACTCCCCGCCGATGTACGTAGCTCATCATCTTGTCTTTGTGCATGTGTGTGTGTGTGTGGTTGCTGGGGTGATGGCAGGGTTGGGTAGGCACTCCTCTTTAAGCAAGCATGTGTGTGTGAGGCTGCGATCCATGCTAAACTGATTTTGCCATGGCCGCGCCAGGGAGGCTAACACAATTACTGCTGGCTAATGGCCCCACTGACTGTGGGGGGAGGAGAGGCATTGTGGGTAGCTTTCTGGCGGTCTCTCATCTTGCTCTCTTGCTCTGTTTTCTCTCTCCTTGTATTTCCACCAAATGCATCTGACCCTTTTCTCATCCTGGCCTCCTCACTCCTTTATCATAGTTTCTGGGATACCAGCCGCCCTCAGGTCAACTCAGTCCGGTTGGATGAAACTTGGAATACTCAGTGCAAACGCAAAGTCAACAAATGCAAATGATCGAGATAATAGCCTCCTTTCTTCCTCTTTCTCCTTGTCTCTTCACTCTCCAGCCATCAGAAGGAAGGAGAATGGTTGGTATGATGAAGAGCACCCTCTCGTATTCCTCTTTCTTGGCTCATCAGGAATCGGTAAATCACTCTCCCGTCTTTTTTTACACCCAACACGTCCTCTCTGGTTTGATCTCATGAAGTGAGCGAAAATGTCTTCCTCTGTAGAGAAGCTGCCAAAATAAACACGACACTTAAGTTAAGTCTGAAGTATTTTGTCCTCCAACCAAAGAAATTCATCAACAGAGGTGGAGTACAAAGGTCTTCAAGTGTACCGGCGTCCCTTTGTACAACGTACACAAACGCCTCCACAATATTGCATCAGTAACTTTTGAAATAACAATTGCAAGAATTTCAATTAATTCAAATAAAGGGCTGATGATCCGGCTTCTGCACAGCTTGATGACGAACCATTTATTAGAATATGTCTAACTCCATCCACCATTTATTTTAGGACTCAGTTTGGATTGTGTACGCTTGGAGAAGAATGTTGTTTCCTTCCACCTGTTTACCTCAGGACCCGGTCCTCCCAAACTGGGTTTAATCCTTGTTTTTATTACAGCCCGTTAAGGCCTGAGAGCAACAGCTGTCTAAAACAGCCAATTGCCCTTTAAACTAATGAAACTGACACACGGCACTGTGAGAGGGAACAGATCTCAGAGAAACACTAAAAGAAGAAAACCACTGCAGTTTCATTCAATGATATCCAGTGGGGATCAATTGACACTGTCTAAACACACTCCTATGGATATTATACAATACACTAAGCAAATTATTACGGAACACACTCTTAAAACAAGATGTGTGTAGTCTGGAGGCGTGTTGTGTAAAAAAAAATATTAACATCAAATCATCTCTGTACTGACAGACGTTCCATGTTAAAGCGTCTGGAATATTTTTTAGTTTACAGGAAGGGTTGCATGTTCTTAAACGGCTGCAAGATGGAAATGTGTGTGTGTGTGTGTTACAGGGAAGGAAAAAGAGAGAGGCATTATGGACTTTATGGGCCAGATAGATGGCTCAAAAAGAGAGAGACGGTGAAATGACAGGCCAGAGAGATAGATGGAGGAGAGGCGGCGTTCATATTCTCTGTTGCCTTCAGCGACAAACAGTGTCCATGAGACATCAATAATAAACACAGCAACAAGACACACACACACACAATCATTACACCCATATGCATACTAAACACAAGACATCAATATCATATATGAGCATTTATATGCTGAATATTTTCCAGAGAAAGGTATTGTGAGCTTGTGGAGATGATTGAAATCTTTGAAGGGTGAGCACCGTGCAGGCCAGCACTTAGAGGATCAGAGACATCGTCTCTGTCTGAAGAGAGTTCGCTGGTTTTCCCTAAGATCCTGAAATCCCTGCGTACCGTATTCCAAATATCTGCTTTTGTTTTTGCTTTAAAGTAATTAAATGGGGTCGGCGTTTGTTTCTGTCGGTCAGCGAATGATTAAATGATGTCTCTGTCTTGTCGTTCAGGAAAGACGGAGTTGGCCAAACAAGTGGCTCGCTACATGCACAAGGACATCAAGAAGGTACACACACACACACACACACACACACACCATTGTACAGACACGCTTTGCCTTTTCTGAAGTTAACCTTTGTGTGATTTCAGGGTTTCATCCGGATGGATATGTCCGAGTTTCAGGAAAAACATGAGGTAAGATGAGTTGTAACCACCTGCCCTAATTACTATGGTGTTGATACAGGAAGCAGACAGGAGCAATAACTGGCATCGTTATCGGATTCACTTAGTCACGTTGTTCAGTGGTAACTTCTGGTCGTTTTCTGCCGTTTGCAGCAGCAGGAAGGATCGTAGCTGATCCTTGATGTATTGTTACTTTTTAGTTCGTTTTTTCCTGTTTCTCTCCTCTCAGGTAGCAAAGTTCATTGGCTCCCCGCCGGGGTACGTGGGACATGAGGAGGGTGGTCAGCTGACCAAGCTGTTGAGGGCGTGTCCCAACGCCGTCGTCCTGTTCGATGAAGTAGATAAAGCCCATCCTGATGTCCTCACCATCATGCTGCAGCTCTTTGATGAGGTGTGTACAAGGATATTCTACCTTTGTGACTGCGTTTGATGAAACGAGTGCTTCACTTACCTGCTCCGTGTGTTGTTTGTGCTGTTCCTCTCTTAGGGTCGTCTTACAGACGGTAAGGGGAAGACCATCGAGTGTAAGGATGCGATCTTCATCATGACATCTAATGTTGCAAGTGACGAAATCGCCCAGCATGCACTGCAGCTACGCCAAGAAGCTGAAGAGATCAGCCGCAGGAAGCTAGCCGACACTCTCAGTGAGCGACACACACACTGTTGTTCACGCTCACACATGGATTATACACTGAAGTATGAATTATGGTTAGATAGTTAGAATAAGTAGTTAACGATAGCTTGCAAATAATTGAGATAAAATGTTTAACACAAGAAATGTAGAAGACCTAGAGTCATCTGTTTGTCTTTTTCCTCAGAGGATGTACAGAAAGGTGACGACATCAAGATCTCCAGACAGTTTAAAGAATCTGTGACTCAGCCAATCCTGAAGGTAACAAACCAGCCTAAACTTTGTTTTGCTTTTCTTCTGCGGTGAACAACAGTTGGCCTGAAAGGATCCAGTTGTCATACAGTAGTTAATTCTTTGGTTCCTTCTCAGGCACATTTCCGGAGGGACGAGTTTCTCGGTAGGATCAATGAAATCGTATACTTCCTGCCGTTCTGTCACTCCGAGCTGCTGCAGCTGGTCAGTAAAGAGCTTCACTTCTGGGCTAAGAAGGTACGTAGCACCGTGCATACAGACAAACTGCACAGTGTTCACTTGTTTTCAACATCTACTCTCAACAATCTGTGCTCTCTGATTTATAATCTGAGCCAACGGTTTTGTAATCTGTAAGCAGGGAGAGAACAGATTTAGTCGTGGCTATTTTCTTCAGCTGACCCCAGGGTCGGGGGCTGTACACTGCGGGTTTCTTGAAATTCTCAGACAATGTATAATAACACTTAATGACACCGTTAGCGCATGAGGGGGGTACGTTCTTCTGCCCATGCAGGGGACTTCATTCGATTAGCAGGCCCTTCAATCTGGCCAAGGTCACATCTGCGATCATGCGGCTTAAAACAAATGGTGGCCACATGTGGCCCAGACCACCTCCGAATACTGTCAAGTGTCCTCAATGGCTCCTGGGTGTGTTTACACCTGTACCGGAGCTCTCCAACTTCGCTTGGCAAGCCCAGGAAGCATTTTTGTGCCAGGTCTGAACAAGTCCAGAGGTCCTGCTGAACCAGAGTAGTTTTAATGTCTTTATTGTTCAAATCCTGCAGTTTTCAGGTTCCTTGTTCTTTTTAGCTATTTAAAAAGAAGCAAGCACCTAACTGTGCTTCATGCATTGTTATAAAGTGGAGGAGAGCTCAGCGAGCCTCTGTGGGGGTGTTACTGTTTGCAGGCACGTCTTCATAGCATTTAAAACCTGGGTGTCCTCCAGTGGGAGTATAAGGCCTCACCCACTTTGCCCCGCAGCCGCTGAGCTGTGCATAAACACACACAGATCAATATCCTGCGCCACTGCTACTCACTATAATGTGATTCCAGTGTTTAACATGTGGAGTCTTCATCAATATTTAATTATTAATATTACAGCTGGTGTCCTGACAGTCAACATGGGCCCTGCAGGCGACTGATAGCGACCTGACTCATGACTCCATTTGTCTGTCTTCTGTATGTCGACGTTCCCGTGCGTCTGGCCGTAGTCGCGTGTGATCTTTAAACATTTGACGTGTGTGTACGTCTTGTAATGACTCGTTCTCGTATCTGGCAGCGACGCTCACAGCCGAGGCCTCATTATTCCTGAAATCCTCGAGAGCCATTTGTTTGCGTTTCGCTTATCATAAATGAATTAAATGTTACAATCGATCAATTCCTATCTGACTATGATATTTATAACGTGGCTTTATTTCTCCAGAGTAATTCAAAGCTTTGTATCTACTTAATGGAGTGTTAACATCAGTAGCTAAATGAGCAGCACTGATCATTAGTATTGATTAGTGTTTGATTGAAATGCGTTCAGGGCCTGTTGATTAGAGCTGGCAGACATGCTGCTTGACGTTCGTCTTCCCATATCTCATTACTCCGCTCTTTCTTCTTCACATATATATTTTGCTGTGATCTTTTATTTACTGCAGGTTTCTCTCTCCCACTAACATCATCGTCACGCCCCGATTAACCTCTTTTCTTTTTCTTTCCACGCCCCTCTCATCAGGCTAAGCAACGCCATGACATCACTCTGAAGTGGGATCGCCCGGTCCTGGACCTGTTGGCGGGCGGTTATAACATGCATTACGGAGCGCGGTCCATCAAACACGAGGTGCACAGATACCGTAACACAGACCGCCGCGTAGGGCTGGGTAACACGGCCATAATCTCACACAATATAAACCACAATTTGACCTCACCAATCTCATCTCTAATCCCTCAGGTTGAGCGGCGGGTCGTAAACCAGTTAGCCGCAGCGTACGAGCAGGAGCTGCTGCCCAAAGGCTGCACCCTGCGCCTCTCCGTCCAATCAGAGGACGAGGAGGAGCAGGGCACGCCCAGTCTGCGTCTGGAGGTGGTAGGAGAGGACAGCTCATCGAGGAAGCTGGACATCCGTCCACCGCTCAGCCCGGAACACTAACAGAGATACAGATATGCAAACACGCCCAGGGATGTGCACGAATGTACACTAAACACCCATCATCATCATCATCATCATCATACAGTGTCAGGAAGATAAATGGTTCTCGGTGTATGTTACCAATAAACTTACCTCTAATAAACACATCACTGCCTCCCTGTTTCAGTAATTACATGCCAATTGTTCCGTGATATGCAGTGTAACATCCGCCCACAGTGAGCTGTAAACTGTAGAAGTCAAGACCAATAATGACCTTCATATCTGCTTCATCACCTCTTATCACGAGCTGTGTCCCTAACAGAGTAGAGGGTACGTTTTAGTTGTAGCATAGAGTCATCATCATCATCATCATCATCCAACAGCTCAGTCGACTGAAGCATCAACCTTCTTAGTAGACTCAGCTGTTACATCAGGATGATGTAGATCACTGAAGAAGTATTTATTAAAGATTATATTTGTCACAGATGTGTGTTTCTAGTACTTGACAACATGTGTGTGTATCTGAAGAAGTGAGATTCACTGCAGTTCGGTGGCCAAATAAGCTGTTGCATGGTAGAGACGTGGAATGTTTTAATTCAAAGACGACGTATGTTTTGTCCAAAGTTTGACGGAAAATATCGACTTGAAATGCTGTGGAGGAATAAGATGTGATTTTTTTTTGACCAAAGATCGTTTGTCGGTACCTCAGACGGTGTTTACGCGTGCGGCGTCGCTCACCAGCAGCGTGACACCGACGCGTAAACACAAGCTGCTCATCAATCTCATGTGTTGGCGGCAAAAACAACGTGTGAATTATAGATAAAATAACTGCCTTGTGAGTCGTGTCTGTTGATGCATGTTAATGTAAAAGTGCAAAGCTGACATGTAGAGAAATTTAGATGCACAAAGAAATAATATTCAACGTGTGGTGTCATAAATGTTTGAACAGCAGAATGTAATGGAGTGATACTTGTCATTCTGGTTTCCCAACCTCCACCGTGCAAATAAAGTCATCACAACAAAAAAGCAAATTCCTCTGGTTTTTGTCCTGTTTGTGTCGCACTGACATCCTGATGGATGTGTGTGTGTGTGTGTGTGTGTGTGTGTGTGTGTGTGTGTGTGTGTGAGCCTCGGTGGGAATCGCACCACAATAACGCTTGTCCACCTTGTAAAACAACATGACAGAGGAATTTCCTTGGAATTCTAGTCTGTGTTGGACGTCGGGAGGGAATGCAGAGAACATCACACACACACACACACGCGCTGCAGGAATGTCTTCCCTATGGGGAGGAATTAGCATGCAGGGAAAAAGACATTCACTCTTTAACTGGACCCCCCAACAACACTTCTACTCAGCATCTACACCAAGTCGCAGCTGTTTGCTGTGTGTTTCTCCAGTTGTAGTTTATCGCTCATTTTCATTATCGTGTTTTATTTCACTGTCAAATTTGTTGATTGCTCACTTACCTGACTTTGTTATCAAGTCCATCTTCTCCTCCATCATTCGTAAAGGATCAATAAGAGTTCAGGGCTTTTACTTGGATTCATCTCATCAGTGTATGTCAGCAAAAGATTGCATCTTGCAGGGTTTCTACAGTCCTGGAAATGTGCTTTAAAGCACCTGCATTTCAGAGTAGATGTAGTACAACTTACTTTACATGAATAAAGGTTCATTTGTATCAAACCACACAGCTTATCATTCATTTTAATTAAATATATTGTGGTCACTGTCATGAAATGCACCTTGATGTCGATTACTTTCTTGTTGATAGCGGAGGAAAAGCTTCTCCATGGGTTGCCTGATCAGTTTGTTAGTTTCAGAACAAATTAAGACCTGATCTCCTCAGCTGTCTCCCTCTGACATCATCTCTAAGTGGAGAAAATGGTGCAGAGACATGAGCAGCAGACGTTCGTGCATCTCCTGAAGCGGCTGCATCTCGAGAGCGGATCAGGTTTTGCTGTGGTACCTCAAGGCTTTTCCCATCTCTTATCACTCTCAAACACATCTGCACTTTATGGTTTTAGGAAGTCAAGCTGGCGTATGCCTGTGTGTGTGTATGTGTGTGTGTATGTGTGTGTGTATGTGTGTGTGTATCCATTTACCCTCCCGGAGGATGAAGACAAGAATAAGGGGGAGGAGAAGGAGAAGAGGCTCTTAGTCTGTTCGTGGGGCTATTTCTGACTGCTGCCATTTCTCTGATTAGATTATGGAGAAACAGAAACCTGGCCCTCCATCGTCCCTGTAACCTCCCTCGCCTCCCCCTCCCCTACCCCCCCTCCCCTCCCACCTCACGCTCACTTTCTCTCCCTCTTCCTGTGCTCTGTCCACCTTCTGCTGCCAGTACAAATGGAGGCGAGTTCAAGGTGCAAGCGAGCTGCAAAGAAGAGGCAGGCAAGAGGGTGAAAGGTCAACGACTGGTGGACGGATCACACGGAAGAACAGAGATTATACCATCTTTGTTTGTCAGTCCATGTAGGACGGTGCATCATACGAGTGTCATCTCAACTAGAATAACGTTTTTCCCTGGAAAACAGAATCAAGTACGAATGCAGAATCTGACTCAGTTGATATTCTATGGAAGAGGAGCAAATTTGCACATAATCAATTTACCCAGACCATTTCACCTTCAGTGGCCCTGGAGGTTAACGAGTCCGTGGAAACTCTGAGGCACAGACTCGCTTGGTGGGGTTGAAGGCTGAATCGTGGTGCTGTGTCCAGTACTTCTGTTTAAATGCACATTGACTAGCATTGAAATAAAACTGAGCAAAAGAACTGGATCACTTTGAGAACACAAGGCCTGGATATCTTCAGGGGGGTCTGAGCTTTAACTCAAATGACACATGTTGAGATGGCATGGTGTGTGTGTGTGTGTGTGTGTGTGTAGCAGATCAGTGTTGTACTGGTCCAATAACAAGGTGAACAGTGGGTGTAATGTGAGTATGATTTCCGTCCAGCAGCAGCAGCAGCAGCAAGAAGGTGCAGCCAGGTGGAGGTGGTGAAGGATGAGCTGCTCTCCCATTATCATATCTGTCCCTGCTCTTAACGGGGGATTTTCATCCGTGTCCCTCTCATCTCCCCCTCCCTCCCTCCCCCCTCCCTCCCACCCTCTCTCGCGCATTGTGCTCGAAAAGCGATCGATTTCACCTCCATTACCTCACTCGGCTCCCTCCTGAAGACGCTCCTCAGAC
>CAAKHC010004064.1:3724-17776 GCA_901007825.1 Macroramphosus scolopax | reverse complement strand
GGAAGATCCGTGCATGTGGAGCTAAGTCACATCAGTTGTATTCTTCATGGTGAGATCACTGAACTTGACAGAAACCTCTTCATCCTCCCGACTAAGTATTTGATGTCTATAACATATCGTTGAATGATCTCCAACTGCTGTGAAACTATTGCGAGGTACTGAACAACACTTCCATTTATCCCCTGGCTGCGTTTTCTCGTTGCTATTCTTAATAATAATCTCTAAATCTATCATGTGACTGAGAAGTTAAACACATTCACCAGGCGTGTTCAGGCTCTGGGGAGGGCGTAAAACAATAGTGTAACGATGAGCTGCACGTTCCTCTGTCCTGCGGGCGCCTCATTAGCGGTGTGAGTCATCGTTGGCGCAGAAATTGAGTGAATGCAAATGCGCTGTGATGGAGGGCGTCTCTCCCCGGGTGGCGCAGCCCGAGAACAACGCCACTGACTGCTGCTCTATAAATCATTCGTATGTCAATGCTTCAACGTTCATCATCAGAACTCCCATTAGACACCCGAACTCTTAAACCTGGAATTAGAAAAGGAGCACGGGAAGGTCAGGAGGTGAACAGATACAGTGTGGCTCACAGAGAGGTCAGGAAGTGAGAGGCCGGTGGACAGAACAGCTCGTCTGGCTCCGAGCCACCTTTGGACAGCTCAGATCTACTCAATAAAACTCGGTCTGCCGAGAGGGCAAAGTCACTGCTCTAATCCTGAATTGGGTTTATTCAATTCAAATCAAGTGCTTTCCCGTCTAGAATCCAAAGAGATGTTTGATTAACTGTGTGAAATCATGATTGATTTTTGTTTGCTTGAGCGCAGAGCCGTCTGACTGTGAGAGCAGCGTATGTGCAGCTGCATGTGCACCATAAAACACGTGTACAGAAGCAGATATATGTTCATTTTACTTTGCGGTTATTTACCATTTGGCATTCAGCCCAGCTTCAGTTATTCTCTTTTTTTTTCCCACACGGCCTAGATTCATGTAAAGTTATTCCAGCAGTGTGAGGTCTGCATGACCTGCCATGCACAAATCAAGCGGCTGGGTGTCCCTGCAGACAGCGGGTCATGAGGATCACATTAATCTGGGTGTAAGATGAATAGATTAATAAGAATTAATAAGCAAGTAACATCAAACGGTCACGCTGGGCGGCACTGTCTTCAATTATCGCCATTAGTGAAGGCTGGAATCAATGGACCGGCCTCGTCTCTACTTGTCTCCACATGTCACATGATGGTGACAGAAATCAGATTTTAGCAATGTGCATTTCATGAAAATATTCTCTATTATTCATACCAGTTCTATGTTAATGAAGTGAAGCGACGCCGTGCTTGTGCAGAGTCAAACACAACAAGTCTTCACTCTTTTATTCTTGGCGAAGCAGTCCGCCACCTTCTGCACCGTCATGTCGGAATGAATAAGCTCAATTAATAAGCTCACCCGCATGCACATGTTTAGCATTACTTGTAAGAGACGTTGACACAGACCACGTCCTGTTTATCATGTGGTGGATTATTTTGTCTGTGATTACATTATGAAGGATGCTGAAGTTCAGACTGTTTACCATCATCTAGTGCACTCCGCCGTTTCCATGGCGATACTCTTCAATATGCAGGAACACTCGTGCTGGCAATAGGAAGATGAAAACCTTTATTATGAATACATCTTATTACACAATGATCTTGTTGTCTGGGCCCCTTTGTACATTTACAAAGGCACTTAGAGTCCCTCACAACAGCGTGCGTTCTTGGCACAAACAAATGAATGTTGCTCAGTGGAGGAGGGGGAGTAGTTGCATCTTCCTCAAATATTCATTATGTGAAGGTTCAGTGCTGAAACAAAAGTGCACAGAGACGCTCTCTCTGCTTATCTTCTCCACATCATTCATTTTATTTCCTCATCCTTCAAACAGCTTCTCAGATCACCCACTCACTGACCCCCGCCAGGCACAACTGGTTGGTTTGAAGTACCTCAGAGAGGGAGAAGTTATCTCTGAAGTGGGAAGACACGTGCTCCCGCTGTGTTAACTATCGTTCAACTTCACCAACACGACATGATATTATTCAGAAATGCTAATATCTGCATAAAACACGCGTTAATTCGGAGAATCTCCACAACACTGCAGAGAATGAGTCATCGTGAGCGTTGGACATCGAAGAAGCTCTGAAGGTGCAGATCCAAGGTTAACCAGGGAGGAATCTTTGGTAACAATGCTTAAGGTTTTCTTTTAAAAGCAAAAACAGCCGAGTGAAAAGTTTGAATAAGATATTGTTTCTGTTATGCATGAGGTGAGGCCTCGTGCCCTTTGAATGAGGTGCAGCACCAGAATTATTAATGAGGGCTAAACCCGGGCAAACGGAGCGTTGAAAGGATCTGGTGGTTTGTGATGAATTTTAAAGAGTCATCGACTCCCACACACACACACACACACACACAGAACTTAAAGAACAATAATATTACACACCTCTGAGTCAAACGGGATTGAATCCAGTTACAATCAGTTGTAAAATGCCTGAAATGCTTTAAAACTCACATACCTAGTTAGAAGAGAGCCAAATTAAATGTTATATTATATATATTATATGTAACCTACTGCATCAACGAGGGGGGAAAAATGATTTGGCAATATAAAAAAAAATCAATTACATGTTGGAAAAGCTCCTTTCTAGTGCAAATACTCAAAATAATTCCATAGGAGCCAGTCAGCACTCGAAGGGTTAAATACCGAAGTGGATGAGCAAAATGATTGCACAGACTTCAAAATGCCCTAATAACTATTACAGTAAATTGTACTGCATCCTTGGGAGCTCGACAAACCTCAAGCTAATGAATAAAGAATAAAGCCCCCCATAGAAATATGTATCCTGGCTAACAAGCTAGCCCCGCCCCTTCTAAGCCTCTGATACCGCCTCGTCCCTTAAAAGGCGACGTGGAGTCACTATAGCGTTGTGCAACCAACTCTCTCCAGAGGTCTTCACATGACAACGATGAGTCACTGTAGCATGAAGGAACTGTAGGAACTGCAACTGCACCTCAAGGCTGCGGCCCAAATCTTGGTTTGTTGCTGTGGAGCTCTTCACCCAGCTGTGGTGTCAGAAAAGGGATCCTACATGAGTGCCCCTTGCATCCCATCATGTTGCAGTGCAAAAGCTTGTGAAAATAACAATTGTTGTGACATAAATTGACGGTTTCATTTCTAACATTTCTTCTTTCTTGCAATGGAGATGGACATGAAGTTTCTGGTGACATGCTGCTGAAGTGTAAACTATGAAGCGTTAGCCTGTTTTCTCGGGAACCAAATTGTACCTTTAAAGCGTGGGCAGATATTACATTTCTTTCATAAACTGAGAGTCGTCCCCCTCATGTATCATTGTAAACAGAGCTATACAATTTTAATGGAGGATTCAGGGGAGTGAGTACAGACCTCAGCCAAGGTCATTTTACCTTCTTACTATGGGAAATGAATCTGCTACAAAACTGAAGGTTCCTCGTGGGCTCCTGCTACTCACTACTCATTACAAAAGAACAAGGCCCCTTTAACTTCTCATTAATGTAAACGTTATATGTAATGCAAAAACTGTTGTTATTTCCCCGTTATAAACTGGTTCATGAAACTATTAGCATTTGTTGTAATAGTTTGTTGCTCTCTAATATTGGAGCCGTCACCAGATTCAGCCCTTCATGCGTCGCCGTCGTCTCTTACAGGGTTCCGCATAAATGGTGAGATACGAATTATCTATTATTCATGCTCTTTATGTAATATATAGTATAGCTCCTCAAGCAGGTATTACTTTGCATCCTCTGCATTCTTCATAGATTTTTTTTTTTAAATTCGCACGTTGCTGCCTGAACGACAACCGAGGTTGAAAGAAATCAAACTGTATCTCAGACATCCACCTACAACGTGTGCTGCTGCGCTTCAGAATTCCAGCAGAGCCTTTTTTTTTTCTGAATGTTGGAGGTTGAGCTTATGGGGGGTAAATACACAATCTATTTAGGGATTCTCCCTCCCTAAAACCTGTCGTACTGCTTCTGCAGAGAGAAAAAAAAAGTCAAAGCTGGGAAAATCCGCGTGAGATTTCTGTAAAGCACTATCCTACATCCAGGTAGGGAGGCTTAATCCCCTCCTGGAAATTCTTGTGAGAAAATGTATTTTTCCGTACACAAGCATTGTCATCAGCAAAGGGTAACATGTTTATCAGAAGCCGCCACAGAGGGATGTACTCGTCTCATCTGTGGACAAGTGTTTTGCCTGAAGCAACAAACCCACGACGGCAGAAAATAAATCAAACGATCACATGCAGGTAAGCTGAAATGTTAGGATGTCGTTCGCGTTCTTCACCCTGGTTGGCTGGCCTGTCTCTGGTGAATATGAACGGGAAACGTTGACTCTGCATGACAAGGATCCAGAACTGTGGTTTCAGGCGAGGCAGCAGCATGAAGAGGAGGAGTGGTCCTGCAGGAGCAGGCTGCAGCCTATTTTGGGTCTTTGTGTTTAACCCAATTACAGTGTCAGTGTGCGCTGAACGAAACCAACACCAGTCAGGTGACAACCTCCTTTGAAAAGTGGGACAGGAACACAACACAGGTGGATTTGTGATCCAGCCACACGGTAACAGGCTTTTTATAGGCTGAGACAATAAGACAATGAATTGCACGTCTTGTGATGAAGTGAGGAGAATGGAAACGCAGGATCGGGTTAGCATGCGACAACCGCTCCGGTCTCCCTGATGACAGCGTGCGACACCTCTCCGTGACCTTGACGTGCGTCGCCCGTGTCACAGCCGCCACCAGCAAAACAGACAAATCACATTGTTTTCTGAATAACTTTCCACATTTTCATCTATTTAAAAAAATAAAGGTTCCACCCACGACATGAGCTGGAAATAGAGGTTCACGCTTCGTTGCAGCAACAATAACAGCCACCTGTGGCCCTGTTGTCTGAAATCAGTGAATTTCAATTTAGGGAGTTTTTCCTCACAAGTAAATGAGGTAATCATTTGTGAGAAGCCACCTGTGAGGCAGGATATGAAAATGCGGTGCTCCGGGGAGGCAGGGCTTTGTAAAGAATCCCATTCATGAGCTCTGTTTAAATGCACTGATGCGCTTTTTTCCCCCTCAGCATCCGCCCTGCAGCCATCCACCTGAGAAGGCACTTTATGAGCTGCTGAAGTACAGCTGATGACATTTTTCTGTTTGTTTCTCGTTTGTCACGTCAACTGTGCGGTAACATCTCCGGCTCCGCCGCTGCCCTCAGATCCCAGATATGAGTCATAGCATCATCCCAATGCGTTTCATCACCTCCACCGGCAGACCCGGCCAATCCTGTGGGGCACAGAGTTTGTTAATTTAATCTCTCGTTGTCTTAATTTAATATTAGGGAGACAAGAGGGCCGCCTGCGCAATTAAGTGATACATTAACCCAAGTAGGTTACTGAGGTAAAACCAGTTTCTGTGGGTTTGTCAAGGCTTGAATGTCTCTGTGTGTCTGTCTCACCTCTAAAGTTTATATTTCTGTTTTACATTTTTTAACTCAAACAGCCTCAGATCTGTTGCTAAGGCTACAGAAACCGCTGAAACCACCAATAAATTAAATCACTTACGCCGCCTCATTTCATTCGTTACCATAACTAGAGTCGCCCAACGATCCTTCCTGCTGTGCTGTTTAATCTGGAGAGATTTGAGATTGTCGACGAAGTCAAATGATGCATTCTTGTTGTCTCCTTGGACAAATGTGTCGCCGCCACAGACTCGGTGTCACTGCGCCTCGGGGAAATCATTCTGGTTCTGGGTAGCGTTGAGAGATGCCGCTAGACTCGCAAGCAGCAGGTGTGGGGACTTGTTAGGAACTTTATTTGCTTTTTTACCCTTCAACAGACATCACTCTTAATTAAGTCCCCATGGATCGGAGCAGGCATCTGGCCTGCTGGCTCACGAGTGGACCGAATGATGTCCTATTGTGCAGCTCACCTGAGCACACGCACACCCTCCACGTTGATTCATACTTATTTAAGTAGCATTATACTAATGGCAGATATCCGTGTTAAGGGGAAGCTGTTGGGGCAATCACTCCATCTAGTGGACGTTTTCACCTGCAGGGGAGAAGCATGGGGGCTCTAAACAAGTTGCATGACTGCAGCCTCCCCTTGGAGCCTCGGCTCCCTCTGGATCTCTGTTTAACCACAATGAGCCACCTCAGTTAATTCACTTCTTTGTCTTACTGTTGGTTTGTCTCACACTTTGTCCAAAGACCTAATTGATTTCTGTGCACAGTTTATATGCTCTCTGGTCCGACCAGCGACACTAAGGCCAGAATCAATTGGTAGACATAGTGGGGACGGGGTTGTTAATCAAGCAAGTACAAATTTACACTACGCACTGGATTCAATACTGATTAATAACTCCGCCTTCGCAAAGGTGCATTTTAAAGCTGCACTAAATCAATATTTTCTACTAACAATTGCTCAAATGTGCATCTAGTGCAACGCTCCTGAGATTTATCACACAACCCTCGGCTCCAGAGAGACTTTCTGCATATTAACTCATTGTTTTGGCTTTTATCTCAAACCACTCGCATCAGCAGCGCTTCCAGCAACAGTTGGATGCTGTTTTGAGCAACAGCAAAAAAAAACTCTAATGAATGCAATTTCCACTTCCTGCACAGAACCAAACCACCGATAGAGAAGTCCCGAGCCAACACACGAGGTAATAGGCACAAACATTTATCTGTGTTGCTCCACGTCTGCTTAATGCCTGGAAAGTTCCTTAAACAGCTTTATTCTTGACTATTCTTGACTCGTGAAGTCCCTAAAGGACATCTACTGAACATCCCGGTGCAGCCATGTGACAATGTGTGGATTTGTGTACCCATGACATCATTTCCAAAATGGTGGTGTGCCAGGTCAGCAAATGTGACAGAACTAGCTCATTTTGGAAAGCTTGTTTTTTGTTACTAAAGGTAAGTTTCAACTCGTTTAAAAATGTTAATGCTTTCATAACATGTCCTTTATTACATTGAACCTGTTCTGAAATAGCTGTACAGGCTTTGAACATCCATCAACAAAATGTTGCATCCCCCCCTTTTTCTATGTCAAGTCTGCAAAGTAAAAGTTTTGCACGTTTGTCATACAGGGTCGAATTTCAAAAGAAAACCAGATGTGGTCAGTTTTTTTTTATATCCCCCATACTTTTATTTTAAGGGGAAATGGGTTTTATAGAAAATGTTGTTTGTGACAGACTATAAAAAAAAAACATCTAATTAAATGGGCTAAATTTGTGTTTTTGTGTGTAAAGGTATCGCTGAGTCCAATTACATTGAGCAGTCGTTGCTGCATGAGTTGATAAAGTGATGAAGAGGAGTCATGTATACACCTGCAAAGAGTTCTTACATTTAAGTGTTTTACATGCGTTTTTATTCACAATATTTAAAACAAATTGTAGAAGAAATACAATTACACTGAACATCCATAATACCTGTACCATTTAAAGGAACACATCAGTAATGAATTAACATAATGCTTCATTATGCAGTAAAAAAAAGTTTGTCCAAAACTAATTGAATACAGTTCTGTAATAAAATTCAGGCTTGGAATGTATTTCGATGTACCGTTGAGGTAGGTGAGGAATCAACAAGCATCTTTCAAGCACTCAAGTCAAATAAGGAATGCAAATATTACTTGTAGCAAACTTAATAAGTTATTAAGGCACCTCGAGCCAGAATTACAAATGGCTTCTTGTTGTCAGGAATGTTTTCTGCAGTGCAGCTCATCAAGGCAGTTCTGAAATCTTGGAATTACTCCTTTAAATCTCTTCTCGCTTATACAATTCTTGTGGCAATGACGTAGATAAAGTGCTCAATAGTGGACCGCGGTCAGCTCAGAATAAGAAGAGGAATGTCGACTTCCATTTCAAGGTGTAAGCGTTGTCAGGCAATTTTTCTAAAGTACCTTTTTCCCTTCAAATGTAAGACATCTGCAGAAACATTAGAAAGGAGATGACAGCAGTCTGGAGAAATGAAGACAAAGCTTCAGTCCGGGGCTCAGAATCTACTTAAGATTCTCTTCTACATTCAGAAACGTTTTGGGGAAACAGTGTCTTGGCAGAGACGTCCTTTCAGTGTCTCTGCTCGTACTCGTCTTTGCACCCAGCGAAGGAAGATCGCTCTGACAATATGTCATACAAGTGGTCGCACAGTAAGTCACAGACTTATTTCAGACCAGGTTTTCTTCAGCAAGTCCATCTGAAAGGAGTCAGAAAAATAATGTTAGAGGAATGTAACTGAAAACATGTAAACTAAATGAGTGTCTATGTTGTTACGTAGAAACTACCTTGCTGAAGGCTGCTCTGCATATAGTGGCTGAGTTGATGCAACCCATTGGTTTGGTCATGGCATCCCGACTGAAAAGTGAAGGGCTCCATGGCAGCACCGCCTGCAGGCAGTGAGCTCCCTGTGATGGTTGGGGAGAGACCAAGTGGTTCATGGTCCAACTGTTCTGAGCCGCTCCTGCTGCACACCGAGTCCTGCTGGTAGATGTAGGGAGCGACACAACTGTTCTTTCTCGTGACCATGTCGAGGTCCTTTAAGAGGCTGTCAAACGTACCATCATCGAGGACCAGGTCACGCTTAAGAGGAAGGACGGAGGGGAGAGGCGGGTGATGGGGCCAGTCACAGAACGAGGACAGGGTGGTTGTGGCTTGAAGCGGACTCAGGTTGTGATACATGTCAAAGCTGCTGGCCAGGGAGGAGATCTGCTGAGCCAGAATACTGATCTCCGCCTGCTCTCTATCATTGTACTGGTCCGACGCCATGGACGGGGGAGATTGGTTAGGGGTGAGAAGACTGGAACGAACGGGCGACACATGCTGGGGAACAAGGTGCACTTGGTGAAGGCTGCCCCCTTGTGGCTGCTCCAGAAGGCCGAAGTCGTCTTGATGCAGAGCACAGTCCACCGGGCTCTCGCACATGTCAGACACAGACAAGCAGTCTGGAACTAATCGAGCATCAGATGTACAAGCTGGGAAATCATAGGTTGGAGATGAGGAGGAGATTGGCGAGAGGGCGTTGAGTGTGCCGAAGGCAGCCTGGCCGAAGGTTTGCTCTGCGGGCCCAGGGAGGGAGTCGGAGGGTGATAGGTAACAGGTGAGCGCAGTCTCTGGGTAGGAGTAATAGGAGGGAGAACTCTCAGGGGAGGACGGCAGCTGTTCTGTGTATCCATGCGCATCCATCAAGAGGTCATGGCTGAGCTCATCCTGCTGCAGAGGGGAGCTGGAGAAGGCTGGGCTGTAGGGAGGGGTGAAGAGAGCTGGGCTGTCACGCAAGGGAACAGGTGAGCAATTGCCTTGGGAGGAGGCGGACGCAACAGTGTGTATGTCTTGCTCAGACTCCCTCCTAGATTTAGCACATTGTTCCTCGCTCCGGCTGTTAGACGTCCTTTGCCTTTTAAAGCATTTAGTGTTGTAGCTCTGAGTCTGAGGCGCCTGCTGAGCTGCAAAGTGGCCAGAATTTGCAAGAGATGACGGGCTGAAGGCATCGCTGCTGACTTTGGTCTGCAGGAATCTGGCCTCTGTTTCACTACGAGAGCAGAACAATGTATTAGAGGTCAGTGTTTAAACATTTTACACTCTCCTCGAAGGTCTGCAGAAATAATAAAGCTGACATACCTGATGATGAAGTTAACGCAGCTGATGCCCCGACACTCAGACTCTTTGTTAGCACGGATGTAGACCCAGGTCCATGACAGATCCTTGCACTGCAGTCTGAGCACCATCTCTACCTGGAGGCCCTCGTCTGCATGCACTGAACAGGACAGAGAAGAAACATTCATGGTTATTATCATGCACACACATGCTCTTATTAAGTGGCAATATTAATATTAAGGCAAAGGTCCTGTATGGTGAGATGATGAAGTCATTTAATCTGCTGATGAATGCTAAAATGCTAAAAGAAAAACAGACACTTACTTAAACTTCTGTGAGAACTTGCACACGTAGAAAGATCTTCCGGGTGGACCAGACCGTACCATGATCGACCAGCCATGTCTTCTGCTGAATACCCCAAAAGATACAGAACACTGAAAAGAAAAGCAGTGAAATGCCCGTCAGTTAAAGGATTTTGATTATATCGGCTCATAAGGACGTCTGAGCTGCATCTACCTGTCTGACAGCTGAGTGAAGGTCATGTCCAGTCTGTGGACGCTGCGGAAGCTGTGACAGACGAGGGAGTCGGTGCCTCTCAGGCGATTCACTGTCGGGGTGCAGAGGGAAACAAACAGCGGCTCTGCGTCGGGACGGGAGGATGGAAGAGGCTGAGGAAAGTACTGGAAGCTCCCTCTGACCAGCATGGAGCAGCAGCTGCCGTGCTGCAGCTTGAAGGCTCTCGAGGTTTGCATGCAACATATAAAGCTCCTCTCTGCAGAGACAAAACATGGGAGTTGAGTTTCCAGTAATGAAGCAGTCATAGTAAAAAAAGGAATTGTGCATAAGTAGCACCGGAATATCAAAGCTGCTTTGAGAACATTCCCACATTGACACAGCCATGCAACTCCCTCATAGATTGTCTGGCAAATTACACATTCACTGTGTGCTGCTGGATTTAGTGGGAAATCTTTGCTATTGCTTTGCAGCGCAGAAAGGAAGAGACTCAAACAGAGCCCCGAATTGAAAGGAAATGTGGCCTCAATTCTTTTTTAAAAACGTAAGTCTGCCTACATGACGGCTTTAGAGACCGGAGCACTCGCAGGCATCAACGAAGCAGATTTAAAACAAGCAGGGTTCAACATTACCTAATGATGAGTTGTTTCCACCGTGTCGTTTCAGGTTTGACTTAACGACATCAAAGTCAGAGCCTTCCACTATATCGTAGAACGTGTCTCCTTGAAGCACATCCACCTGGAAAGGATGTTGTACCGTTAGATTCAACAGATAAGACAAGAAGATGAAGACGTTTTGCAGCTGAAACAGCAGACTCACCATGGAGAGACCGAGATATTCAGCTACGTTCTCAGACACGTAGACCAGCCTCCCCTGGGCGGTTGTGACCAGGATGAAGCCATGCAGTGCTTGAAGAAAGGCCTCATACGGCAGAGAACACTGGAGTCTCTCTTCATTCGGGAGCTCTTAAGGGAGGAAAGAGTGAGTTCAGCCTCAGTTACACTAGAACGCATCTCTGCAGGTTGTCACATCTGTTTTCTTTGATGTAGCGCATATCCCCCCGGTACTGCAAACTTTGTCCCATTTTGTTTGACAATCTGACAATGACACGGGCTGAATGTAGATTAGAAGTTGAGAGACGTTAAAGATTTACTCGAGCGGAGGTTTTCGACGACTCACCCTGGAAGAGAACAGACTTCCTGATGTAGGCGCAGATGGCAGCCATGGAGTGCAGGTAGGAGAGACGCTCCTGGTCCTCCAGGGTGATGGGCAGCAGGGCTCGCATGTTCCTGATCTCGTGATTGATGTGGTCCCGGCGGGCTTTGGAGGCTCCTTTGGTGGATCTGTGTGAGACCATGGTCATTATGTTGAGGGGGTTTGGATCAGTGGAACTAAAGCTGAGGAGCCAAGTTAACTATTTCTGAACTCATTCTCCACCAAAAATCAAATAAATACAAAAAAAGAGTCGCTGGCCTGAGCTGATCAACCCTTGTTAGAGCGCTCTGGCCTCTCTTCCCCTCACAAATTCAAGCGGACTTTGAATATCAAGGGTTCCTATGGAAACTGCTGCTATGAGAGCCTGTTGTGTCTGCAGCACAGATGAGGGCTCTTGATGGTTTTTGTCTGTGTGATCAGTGTCTGTCTGGGCCCGTCCACCGAGAGCCTGCAGTTTTTATAGCTGCAGGGGCTTCGGTGTGGGCGTCACACACACACGGGGAGGCTGGGCTTCTGCTGCTCCCTCCATTACCTTATAAAGTGGGTGTCCAGAGAGAGGGGCGCCCCACGTCATGAGGACACACAAAGTGCCACAAAAGGAGAATTAGATGTTTCAATCCAAGTGCATTAAAAAAAAAGACCCATGATTTAATATTTTAGCATCCGTTTATGAAAATGTTACAATAACTATCACTAACATGTGAAGGATTTCAGCTTGATGTGTCTTTGAACGCATCATTGTAGCTCATGTACAAAACATTAATTAAATGCTCCCTGTGCTGAAAGCAATGCACCCACAGGAGTTGGGTCTCCTTTCCCCCTCAAGCCATGTGTTGATTCAGCCACTAGAGGACGTGAAGGGAGGAAGAGCAGCACTGACCTGGACCTCCTGCAGAAGGAGTGCTGATGATCCTCATGATGGGAGATGCACGGAGCGTTTACAGGACTTCTGCAGGTGTTGCACCAGATAGTCATTCTGACGGTGTAGAAGCCACCTGAAATGAAGAGAGACATCAGCTGTGAGGCTAAATACCGGGCCCAGTTCGAATATATTAGGCAATCCATTATTCAGTTGTCTATTCATAGGACTAATTCATATGAGAGTCTCCTGTCTTACCTCTGCAGCCTGGACGGTGAATGTCGCCTCTCGTGTGCTTCCCTCCTTTTATAGCCCCAAAACCCGACACCTCGTATCCAACTCAGCCGGCGGGGCAGAAGAAAAAAAACAAAACGGGATTGTGTTTGTTGTTGTGACGCGATGACAAACGAGCAGGCGGGTTATATTTAGTGGAGAGACCTAAAAATATCCTCGGACGGACGCAGGATCCCATCACCGACTGAAACTGGGGGATGATGTTAGGAGATGCAAGATTCATTTAAATCTTTTGTCGGTATTCATTCATAACTTGTACTTATACAGTATTAATTAAATTAAGTGTAATGATCATTTGTTAATGAGACCTGCATGTCGGCAACATCAACATGAATAATGCGAATTTTTGTATCATTTTATTCTTACAACACATTTGATTGAACAGTTATTGTAGCAAGCAAACACCCAGATTCAGTGTGTTGACCTACATGTCAAAACAACAGCAGCTTTTTATTATTTACCTAATCCCTCATTATTTAGAGATAAAATATCAAACTTTTTGTCAGCTGTTATCGTCTATTTGCAAACTCAGCTTGTGTTTGATGATGCTTAAATTACCATAAATCGTTAATTTCCAATCCAAAAATAAATTTGTCATGTTCTAGTGTGCTTTGCAAATAAATGCAGGACACAAAGAATCTGTACAGTCTGCAGGGTGCAGCTGGAGACTCTGACAACACATGAGATTAATCACCATCAACCATTTGATGTTATATTATAATGTGTTTTAAGAGCCAATGTCCCTTATATGCCGTAATTGTCCTTTCATCAGGCTCTACTGTCCATTTGTTATTTTATATGAAGATGT
This sequence comes from Macroramphosus scolopax, assembly GCA_901007825.1. Taxonomy (NCBI): domain Eukaryota; kingdom Metazoa; phylum Chordata; class Actinopteri; order Syngnathiformes; family Centriscidae; genus Macroramphosus; species Macroramphosus scolopax. The sequence goes on along the minus strand of CAAKHC010004064.1, from coordinate 4,451 downwards.
TAAAACTGCAAAAAATATATAAATATAAATAAGTTTCAATGGGCTTTAAAGGGAAAATGTGGCATTGAAAGTCATCAAATCAACAATCACAGATATAAAGTATTTTATTTGTATTTAACCAGCTGGGGTCCCAAATCAAGAAGAAGTCAGGTGTCATTTTCTGTTGCACACTTAGGGCGGAAACAAGTGTGAAAAGAAATGTAAAAGAGTTTCTAATGAATTAATTGTTTAAAACAAAACAACATGATGATACGATGTTGTTGTTGTTTCTGTGGCTCACATTTTGTGTCGAGGTCAAACTCAAAGACCTGCAGTTGTTTAGAATAACCCAAGAAACACGTCACATTAATGCAAATCTGCCACCTAAATGTTTGTCTTGGTTGTCAGGTCCCTGTTGAGCTCCTCATCATCATGATCGTAACTTTTCTAATGAACTCTAACGTATTGCACAGTCAAAACTAAGCCTGTCTGTTTATAGATATATATTTTTATTTTACATGATGCCAATAAAAGACATCTCTCTCTCATGGGGCGTCAAACTTGTGCTTCTCAGAATGCTGTAGAACGTACTGCGACGACCCTCCTCAATCTGCCCTGAACACACATCCAACAGCTTGGTATGAAGGATGAGATGAGAGATGAGATTCAACTTTATTGTCATTGTACAGAGACAACGAAATGCAGTAGTATCCATCCAGAAGTGCAAAATAACAGTAAAGTGCAGAGT
>CAAKHC010004063.1:0-16332 GCA_901007825.1 Macroramphosus scolopax | reverse complement strand
GCTCTCGCTGAGCAAATCGAGAAAAGAATCAGCCCTTTAAAAAGCAATCTTTCAAGCAAGTTCAGTATCCTTCATCCCTCCATCTTGTTTCCTAATCCTCATGCGCACAGAATGGGTGTGTGTGTACGTGTGTGTGTGTGTTTGTGTGTTCAACGGCTCTCTGGGGTCTGCGTGGAAAATTATTATCAAGGACGCTCGTAAAAAAAAAAAAAGAAGTCACAACAGTGAGATTGTGTCTTCTGTTAGAAGCTATAAGTCAGTCTCTCTCTGTGTTAATGACACAAGTTCATCACCAGATCTGTTCTGATTGGCTGTCGATGCAACATCAAATCCATAAATACCTTCGTTTCAGCAGCAAACAGCTCTCATGTAGCGCCAATCGGCTCATGATCCAGTTATGAGGATTAAATTCTTACTGCGGCTTATTTGGATCAGGACTAACAAGGCTTTAATTGAAAGAGGTTGACCCTATAGGAATAAAGCTCTGCAGGTTCGCCTGGCGAGAAGCAGCCTGAGAGAAGCTCAGAGTGGGTGACAATACTTGGTGATATAATTGGGAACATAACACACTCAAGTTGATCCGTCTGTATTACTCACACGGTGTTGTCATCAATAGCTGGAAGGACATTCTCATGTGCTGCAGTCCTAGGCAGATGGACTAGGATGCGTAAATGACGACACACACACACACACACACGTACACACACACCCATTCTGTGCGCATGAGGATTAGGAAACAAGATGGAGGGATGAAGGATACTGAACTTGCTTGAAAGATTGCTTTTTAAAGGGCTGATTCTTTTCTCGATTTGCTCAGCGAGAGCTTATCTGACAAAGAAATTGTCTTACCTGCAGTCTATCTTTCTCCTCCTCCTCCTCCTCCTCCTCCTCCTCACATCAACCAACATACACACAAACTAAACCTGTATTTCCTTTCCCCACGTTTGGAATGACAGATTTCTTGTCGTGCGTCTCTCTCAGCTGTTATTTTGCTGTCCTTTTCTTTTACTTTCATTAAATGGGTGCATATCTGAGAGGTTGGCAAGATGTACTGTATTGACTCAAGCATGGCTGACTCCATGGCGACCGGCTTCGGTGCCATTATCCTTTATGGAGGGTTACTGTGCTCGAGCACACTCGTTTCCCCCGCTGCGTGAGATAAGTCCTCCGTCACTAGGGGGGCGGAGGCTAGAAAGGGTGGAAGTTTGAGGATTGGGGTGGTGGTCGGTGTAGGAAGTCTTTGTGTGCACATGTGTGTGTGTGTGTGTGTCAACCTTTATTATTCATTAGGGATAATTGTGAGATCAGCCGGGGAGGGGAAACCGGTCAAGGGTTGACATTTTGGGCTGTTGTAAGTTCAGCAGGGGAGATCAGACGTCCAACATTTATGGAGCAGTAGGTTAGTGATCCGACCCACATCTGTAATTGTAATATTTCTTAAAGGACATGCCAGTACTTTTTTCGACACTTCTCCTTCTCTGTTATGGAACTCAAAGTTTCTTCGGTAGACGTCTGCGTCGGTAAACCGGTGGAGGTGAAGAGCATGATGCCAGATTTCATCCATCGTCTGTCCCCGTAAAATTGATTTTTATGAGTCGATTATGCAAGTGAGGAATGATATGAGTCAACCAAACGACCCTGGGAGCCGGCATGAAGGATTCCACTGATTAGGAGGAGAAAATGAACAAACAAGAGAGAGAGTTTACTTTATTATTTCACGTTGAAAGAGCAGAACATGTTTTTATTGTATTCTTAATCTGGCACTTTGATTCATAGCTTAGCATCTCTGGCTAATTGCGTTTGCCTGTAGACGGATGAATCCTGGAACACGACAGTCGGAGACTTCATGCACTTTCTCACTTCAAAAAATTTGCATTTCAGTTTTGCAATAATTGACCTTTAAGTACATTACATCATGTATTTGTGCGCCAATACTCCTCAAATCTCCCAGAGGCGTATTGTTGAAGTGTTTGATGTTTTACAGTTTTACAACAGGGGGGGGGGCCTGGGGGAAACTAAACCCCTGGCACCTTCTTTAACATTCCGAGTATATGTGGAGCACACAGAAAGAGAGGGAGAGGGAGCAGAAAATCTGTGCATAATAAGCTTCAGACTTCTCACTGTACAGCGGCTTTAATATCTCGGGATGTGCTGAGTCTTTGAGAATGCGATGCAGCTGAAAGCATAACTTGCTGCCAGCAGAGACGCCTGAGCAACGAGAGTCGGAATGCATTGAATCTGATTTTAGGCACATAGTTGATGGTTGAGCAGCGATCATAAATCCTGAGCAGTTCCATATTGCTGCATCCTCCACAGGCGAAGGGTGATTAATCAACGTATGTAATAATTACACCGCGGTTGTTTGCAGTGAAATAATTGGCGTCATACAACAACCGAGAATGTGTCAAGACAATCAGCATCCGACTTTAAAACTTCACCAACGTTGCACTTTTGCAGCTTTTAATCTGAGTTATGCTGAAATCCGTGAAAACCACAATAAGGCTGACGTCTGCTTCAGGGAGGGATTGTAAATCCACCGAAACCGGGTATTTGTCAGCTGTTGTTGGTTGCATGCTGAATGATGGTAAAGGATGAGAGTAAAAACAAAAAAGGATTTGTTCTTTGTTTCATGAAGGGCACGTAGTTGATTTTGATGGGCATCGCTCTCACTGTGAGGAGTTAATGGAGCCTTGGTCCGGCTCTGTGCTTCAGCTGTGCACCTCCTCTAATGTCAGCTTTTACATAAACAAGAGCTTTTTCTCTCCATCACTCCCTCTCCTTCTCTTTCTCTCATGCACACCCACACAGAGCCTGTCAGAGGCACATGAGGATGGGAGGAGGAAGGAGGGAGGTGGGTGAAGCATGACACGTGAAAAAGGAAAAAGCGTTGCTCTTAACACCGCATCTACAGCCTTTCTATTGTTTCTCTTTATTCCTCTCTCTCTCTCTCCTTCTGCTTCCAGATACGTGTTCGGGGGTATTTTTCTCCCGCAGAACTCTGAGTTATCGTGTTGCCTCTTCTCTTTCGTTCTCAAAATTACCTGATTTCTCATGAAGATCTTCCCCCCTCTTCCGCAGAGATGTTAATTAATCTCAGTTAATTTATGTGTAAACTAAGACAGCGCTAATTGGATCTGACTGGAGGGGAGGCAAATCATGGTTAAACTAAATACAGATCCAGTGATGATTTATGTTCTGTAAAACATCTTATGCGTACAGCATCGTCCTTTATATAACTCCAGCGTGCCAGAAGGGATTATAGATTCCTGCTTCCACACAAAGACAGTGGTCGAACAATTTCACAGGTCTCCGTCTGCTTGTGCTTTGTTGTTGAATCAGTGAAAGCATACATATCTTCAGACACTAGTAAATGGGTAATGTTCAAGACTATGCACACCAAACTGGTTGCCACGACAACTCGCAGATTTTTTTATTCCAACAGATCTACAGTTCTCTGCTTCCTCTCGCCGAGGTTTAGACGGGTGGCCTCCTCCATTCACTCGTCACTGCAGATGGTTGGAATAAGTAATCATCCTGGTGAAAGCAAACTAATAGTGTTTGAGAACACAATTAACCAATCATCATTTTATTATGATGCACTAATGAAAGATAACACTCGAGAAATGTTTGTGTGTTTGCTGCCAGGGAGGGAACGATGTCTGCCCGGTAATTGGATTGTCCTTCCAAGAGAGAAGACGGAATCCTTTTTAGGCAAAGCCCAACATGTGTTCCTGTTGAAAGGCTCGCTCGTGGTGACGGTGATTGTGGCTCTTGTCTGGAAGCAGCCAGGTGATGTTATCATAATGACGAAGTCTGCGGAGGGAAGACTGGAGGGGGGGTTGATAAAACCTACATGGTGTTCTTAATTTACCCGTGACCATAACCTTGTGGTCCTGTTGATGGCGGCGTCAGATAAGAAGTGTTTCTGGAGTCCCGGCACCAAAAAAGGATTTATTGTTTAATCGGTGTTCGTCCCCTTTGGAGCCGCTCAGGTGACATTTGTGGAAGAAAGAAATGATCATGTGGGTGCAAAGTAATAACACGTGGGAACAAGATCATTAACTCGTGGCCACAAAATAGTCACGTGCGGCCAGAAGATAATAACACGAGGGAAGGAGAGCAAAACATTTAGATTCCCTCGCCGTATTTCAGGCGAGACCAAAACTTATTAATCTAGTTCGTACACGTTATTAATTTGTGGCCACGTTGTAATTTATTTTTCCTGAGGGATTTATTATAAGTACTTCTCAGTATGACTTTTAGTGTAAAAGAACAGTTGATATACACACCACCACCCTGTGTTTGTCTTTTATAGCGGTAATAACCTTTAATGGGACAGTTACACAGCCGCCTCGCGGTTTGGAGAAAAACAATGTCACCTTCATGACACTAAAGAGGGACGGATGCTGGAGAGAGGAAGGCGAGCGGACAATCAGAGACTCACCAGAGTGTTTCATTCTTTAAACAATGTCTCCCCTTAACGGTGGAACATTACAGGCAGCAAACGAACTATAAACTTACACACTAAGACAGTAGAAGCCAAAATAACATGTATGGTATTCAACAGTTAATGAGGCCGGTCATGTTTATGGGTATTAAATATCTACCTACCTCTCTGACAGAGACAGATTATAAATATTACATACTACATATGTTCACGAATGTTGCAAGAAATCCCTCAACGTTTTATTAATCCAATATGAATCTTGCAGACGGCTCAAGTCAGCTGGTCCAGGATTAGAGGCTTCTCAAAGGGTCACAACTAAATACGGCGAAGCCGCCCAAATTTGGAACAAAACACTGGAGAGTATCTGAGACTAGAAATAAACTGAGAACCTTCAAGTCCAGGCTGTTGTTGTATTAAATCCATGGTGAGACGTCCTGAGGACCCATCGCTCTAAAGGAAACTAATCATGATAGGCTGCATCGCAACAGGATGACACACTTGAATCCGTCTTAGCTCAGTATCACAGTATCTTAATGTTCGTACTCTAACAATCACACACGCCCACGGTACGACCCCGCAGAGAGAGAGAGAGGTTTGTTATTCCTCGTCAGTCACCGGCACAATAAAAACACCTGAGGTCATAAATTACAAGACGATAAGATTCAACACCTTTTGGCTTCTTGTTGTTCCTCAGAACGTCGGAGAGATTCGACACCATCAGACCCTCTAAGTGTCTCTAATGCTGCTGATTAGGTTCTCGCGGTGGTTTAAAGGTCGATTTTTGACTATAAACTGAGTGAATGTCAGGACGGATTGTTTGTAATGATTGTAGCCTCCATGTTCAGCGGAGGGCACAGACTCCAAACCCAATCCCATCTGTACCCTGATTAGTTCCTCTTATCTGGTTTGAAGCTGCATTGATTGGTCGGAACTTGAAGTCCCTTGCACGGCACATGATTGCCTACTTTCTACCGGGGACCTTTGCACACTGTTTATTACAGGACCCTGATCCTTTCACAGCTGAAATACACCACGAGCAAGCTTCTACTGGAGCATTCAATACATATATCAACGCTTTTTATCCACATATTTCATTGATGGAGACAAATATGATGACTTGTGGAAACATTGAATAATCATCATCGTAAATATCTTAAAGAACTGGTTTTCCCGTTTAATTTACTGTGTGAAATCAGCGAAAAATCAACCGCCAGTCATCAGCTCTGTTGGTGTGTAGGAGTATTTACCACAGTGTTTTTTAATGCGAGCACAATAAACAAGGCCTCGTACCCACCAGGCATGAACCCGAATCGGAATATGAATTTTGGAAAAGCACCGATTTCTTTACATTTTGAGCATCATGGACTCGATCTGCCCACTGACTTATCCCAGGTTGCAGGTTGACTCCTGGACTTTGTACCAACAACTGACCCACCTCAGAGCACTCAGCTCCGGGCTGTAACTCAGGGAATCTTTCTGTGTAAGTCAAGCAGGTGGATTTCTTTCAAACCCAATATAATCCATGTAGAAACTATGATAACAGCCAAAGCGATGGCTGGATTTTTGTATCCCCGACTTTGATGCAGGGTGACCCGGCTGAGAGCTGCTGGCTGTCACCTCTGGAACTCTCTCGCTTGGAGAGAGGGAGGGAGGAAGATATAAACCTTGTGTTGCGGCTGGATTTTATCTCAAACCTGTGAAACCTACACATGGAAATGAAGCGTAGCCGCTGTCGCTTTAAGATTTAAGAAGATACAGACAATAACGTCCCTGCTAAACCCCAGGAAGGCAACAAAAAAACCCACTAGAAAACACTCAAGTGTTTCTTTTCTCCCCAAATACATTACCACTTCTCTGAAGCATGAGTTTACCCAGAAGTATTGCCTCCTCCAGGAAACAGAAGTTCACAACTCGTGTCTCCTCTCTTCTTGTGTTGCTGGGAGATGAGCAGAAGAGAGTGTGTGTGTGTTATGACTAACCGCTCAGCCTGGCGAGTGTGCATGACGTCAAAAAGTCACACACTCATCAGCGGCCTTCTGTACCGGCTGAACGTGCAGCCAGAGTGGCCGTTACGACGCTCGTCAACAAAGCTGAAGCGATGTTTAACACTGCACAGTAGATACTTGGATTACAGCTTCATGACAAGAGACAATGAAGTGACACACAGTGACGCTCGTCGATCCAACAACAAGTGCCAGAATGAATTTCACTGTAATATCCTGCTGGAGCGAAAAGGCAGTACCTGATAACAACACATCAATTAATAACATAACACGTTCATTTTAAGATTTGACTTTCTCCTTGCAGGCTGCCAACAAATTATGTTAATCATTGCTCCGTTTAATAGATGTTCCCCAGTCACAGGAACAGGAGGATGATGTCATCGCCTGGTTATTGTTAGACTGTTCCCCGGTTGTAACTCCAATAAAGGCAACAGATACCCCTTGAGTACTAAGCATAGCATTTACATTTGAATAGTTCTCCGTGACTGAGTCATGCTCTCCAGCAGCACTGTGGTCTGATTTCATATTGGCAACCTACGTCACTGCTGACCCAACGTCCCTGCACCACAGAACAGCGGGAGGCCAGGCTATAGGCTCAAGGTTACATCTCTCCTCTCAAAGATATCATCAGCACCCATCTTAGAGAGCTCAACAGTCCTCAGCTCCGCTTGGACGGAGGCTGACTCACCGGCCAAGTGTGGCAACGACAGTCCACAGCTTTAACTCTGTTGTTCTGTGATTTCTAATCTAGTCCTGCTCCAGGAATCAATTATATCCCAAAATGTCAGGGTGTTTGTTTGTTTTTCTTACTATATTTTTTACCACGGCAAGTGAGATTATCACTGCGGGTATTCTTTAACTCGTATTAGGGTTCTTAGACGGACGCCAGCATTGTTTCCTTCCACTTTACACTAATTAAATCTAATATCGCTCCGCTCATCAGGTTCGAAAACAACGAGCCATCTGATGTAAACAGAACTCGTCCTGGCGCTCATCGGCGGCTCACTAGATATCCAAGTTGCCTGCACAAAAAAAAATGAGTCGCATTTCATTTTCATAGTTGGGTGGTGGAGGCGACACCTTGCCCCGTTAATTATTCATGTGTCAGTAATATATGCAGCTGTTCCCTCTCATCCAGAATGAAGGAGGAGAAGACTGAACGGATCCATATGTTCAGCTAAAGCAGGGAATGCAGATACTGCAGCTGATATGAAGTCCGTCCGTCCATCGATCAGGCAGACAGAAGCCAACGCAGTATTTCTATTGGCCAACAGGGGGCGACTCCATCGGTTGCTAAAAGGAATTCTGTCAGCCATTTAATATCCAAGTAAACATTTTCATAATGAATTCATGTTTCGCTTCACTTCCTTTACACAGCTTGATAATCATTTTGGTCATTAATAGACATTACCCTGCAGTCTGGGGAATTCTCTCCTCTAACTGGCTGGCAGGTGTTCATGAGAACCGTCTAATGCAAAACTTAGTTCGGCTCAGGTTTAATCACCGTTCTAAATTCCAACCGCTACCCACCTGTAACCATGGCGACGTAGAGTTTAGACTCGTTCTATTAAAGATCTATATAGATTGCAGCTTAATTCCGATGAATGGGACCCAGCAGAGGGGAAAGTGACGCCAGAAGAGCTTCAGATGTCAGAGGAAGAGAAGCACGAGATCCGTAAGAGATAAAGGAGATGATCAGTCATTACACTGACTGACTGACGCTGATTTGATGACAAGCTTCAGCGATGCTAAACGACACCTGATGTGGACGGTGAGGGGAGTTGCCATCAACCGTACGTCATTATAACAATAGAGTACAGAACCTTCACCAGATAATTGCGAAGTCCTTTTACTCTGTAATGGTATATAAGTGGGGTTAAGGAACTCGTGGCTGTGCATTAAACGATGTTAAGGTACGACGTGGACACGTTGATTATATCTTACATAAAGCAGGGTATGATTTTAGAGTGTGGCTCCACCACTATTAGATATGCAAATAGATTACATCCCCTTAAATCCTACACACTGATCCTTTAACAAACTTTGAACACATTCTACAATCTGGATGTGTTTTCTTTTTTATCCTGCAAGCATGTGAGAGCCAGACGGATGTATTGTTCTCTACCATCCGTGGCTGCACCTGAGGTTTACCACTGAATCATTTGGCCTCGCACACCATTAAGAAGAGTCTCCTACTCTTTCCTAAAGTGTTCCTTTGTTTTCTTCCCCCTCATCAGGTAGACCTGTGTCCTCTGAAGCGGTTTGTGCAGAGGAGCATGTTGTGACAGCCATGTCTCTGGAGATGGAGAAGACCATCACCAAGCTGATGTACGACTTCCAGAGGAACTCAACCTCTGATGATGACTCTGGTTGTGCACTGGAGGAATACGCCTGGGTTCCCCCGGCCCTCAGTCCTGAGCAGGTACACGACAATTTCCGACTCCTTCCTCCCCGTCAGGTCACAGATATTTACCTCACATTTGATACCCCTTGTCGCACCTAAGTGCTTTATTGGCTAATGTTTTTTTTTCGTCTGGCATACACAGACCGAATCGAATTGAACTGAAACAGTCTGAGAATTTAATTATCTGGACGATAAAGTATCTGTGGCATTTTCCTAACAATACCAAGCAAAAAGGACAGTGGATCAATATTGTTTTTTTAAATCGCCTTCATGGTGGTTTGGTTGGTTGGGGGGGGGATCACTGCTGTCAGGGCTTTTCACGGAGGAATAATTGAAGGACATTCAGCTGTCATTGGGAAAAAAGCGACTTTGTGTTGGAGCCAGGTTCACAGTCAGACAGAACGACGCCGATGACCTTCTCACGTCAAGTTACCAGACTGTAAGAGAAGATGTGGTGCAAAGGATGAATACAGCAATCGTGGTCGCTGTTTCAGCAATTAATAATCGACATTTCACGCATAAAAAAGTTTGTCCTTTGCCACCTGCACCACTGTGCCGTTTTCCCCTCAGAACTAAATATATAATCTTAATAGAAATGCGACCTGTCATTGTGCAGGTAAAGCTGGTAATCTCACTATGCTCCGTACCAGTCTGGTTCTTTATTTATTTCAGTGTATCCTTTCTATATTTCAACCCAGAGGGTTGGAAGCGATATGAGACAATTGAAAGTGTGCAGCGAGTCTGGACTCATTTGCAGTTTAAATGCCTCTTAAATGATGCATGACTGAGCTAATCTAATCAATTGCACACGCCCAGAAGTTATTTCCATATTGGTAGTTTTGTGTTGTCAGTTTTTTGCCACAAGAGAAAACAGGGTTTCTGTTCGACTGTATTGAGTATAAATACTGTCTTTATTTAGTAAATGCAACACTCGAGGCATCCCAGAGCTCCGATAACAGATGACAGGCTGCTCTGATAACACTCACTTTCAGCAGTCAGCCATCTTGACAGAATGCTGAAAAGGGCTGCAGCCTCTCATCCAACAGGAGGTGTCGGCAACTGTAGATGCTTTCGTCTTTCCTTTTTTTTTTTTATGCACATGGTGGTTTTTAAGCTTGTGTCTCTGTATAATGTCATTAATATGACTCACATTTTTAAAAAAAACAATGTCATGCTGTACATTTGCAGTGACAACAGGTTTATTATTTCAGCTTTGGCAACATGTTTCTACCTGAGCTGCCTCTGGCTCTTATTCTGGAACTCATTTTCCAGCAAGCTTCTAAATGTTTTCATAATTGATTGTCTGAATAATTGTTGCAAACATTTAAAAAAAAGTTTATTAATGTTTTGATTAGAGCTCAGTCACGTTCGATCAAATAGCAGAAATTAGCTATTAAGGAACGTTTAATTGTTTTGTTTTATGGCTCTTTTTTTTTTTTACAGTCCATGACAACGAAAAAAAGAAACCGTGTGAATAAACCTGTCCTTCGAAGTCGGCCTGCTCCTTGTTTTGTAGTAAAAAAGGTTCCTCACCTCAAACAACCGAGAGCAGGAAGGCTGTCAGTCTCCGAAGTGTAGAATAAAAAAGTGGTTGGGCTCAACAGTACCTGAGGGGCAGCCCCCTGACAGATTGAGTTAATTGGATTCAAACAATTTCAGCACAATGCATCTTTCAGGCAACTCCACTCATGGGAACAGGAGACCCCTCTTAAAGACCAGAAACAAGAGATTACTTTCCCGGGAGGCTCTCAAAGACATTTCTCCTGCTAAGATACAAAATAAAAACCATCTAATTCATTCACGGATACCAAGTCAGCATCGTAGATTCAAGCCATCACCAGGACGGGTGGCTGCGATTCTCTTTAAGCAAATGGAATATTAGCTGTTGAAAATTTAAAGAAGCTGATTTGTGTTCAAGGTTGTGCCTGCAGCAGCTGCAGCAGCAGTACGGCGCTCATTGTGCCACACATTTTCATTTCCAAGGGCAGCAGTGATGGAAAAACAACAAGAAACACAAAACCGTAATCACGTGGAGACCATGATGAATTCATTTGAGATTAATGACCTACATCGAGGAGGTTATGGTTTCTGGTTCCTTTCTGACAAGAACTAATGTGACTATCTTCACCGAACTTGGTGGAGGGGTGAAGCATGGACGAAGGCCATCATCTGGCAGATGCGTTTAACGTAGCAAAAAATGGGCTTTAACGTAGGTCTGCGATCGTTCAGATCGTCTATCAGCGGGATCACACAAAAACTAGCTGCTCCTTCCTGAGTGGAACTCCTGACGGAGGCTGACTGTAAAAGCTGTCACGACACCTCCAGTTGTTCAAAACTATACTGACGCATCCATCAAGTTTGTGGACAAACTCTAAAGACTTTCCAGAGAGAGAGAGACCTCTACTACATCGACTGTGTTGGGTGAGGTGGAGCAGAACATTCAGTCCACACGGCAGCTGACATTACAAAGATATTCTGTTGCTTCTAACTTCCTCTCTAACTCATCGGGTCACATGTAAAATCTATCCATCAGTCTTGGATTCGGCTATTTGCCTCCGACTGCATTTGTAGTTTCAGATTCATTTTTGTTGAGTTGAATGAACTCATTAAGGTGAAGTGTGCAAATGTTTGAATCAAATTAAAAGATAATCACATAGTGTTGTGCTACGCTCCATCAGTTAACACTGTTGTTGTTTTCTATCAGGTGCATCAGTATTATAACTCCCTACCAGAAGAGAAGGTCCCCTACATCAACAGCCCCGGAGAGAAGCACCGTATCAAACAGCTCCTTCACCAGTTGCCACCACATGACAACGAGGTAAAGTGTTTCTCTAGCAGATCGTTCTTATTCATCGTCTTATTGGTTTCTGGTACCAGGGAAGTATTCTGGTTTTAAGATAAATGAGGTGCTTAAATCGAAGATGAACCCTGTTGTTCAGGTGCGTTATTGTAACGCGTTGGACGAGGAGGAGAAAAGAGAACTGAAGTTATTCAGCAACCAACGGAAGAAAGAGAACTTGGGCCGAGGCAACGTCCGACCTTTCCCGCTCACCATTAACGGGGCCATCTGTGACAAGGTAAATCTAGCCCCGCCTCCTTTTTACCCTGCCGTCCTTCCGTTCACTTAACTGGGATAACGATTTCCTAAAACCAACGTTTAAGGTTTCTGTCTTGGAAATATAATTTGAAATGAAATCCTTTTGTTGGTTTGATTGCATGAGCTTCTTTCTTAAGTTTCATTTCACAGATGAAACAGATCAGAGGTATTAAAAACTTCAATCTTGAAATGATCCCAGTTATTTCAAGCGCCGTCTTCCCTCTTGCACTCGTCTCAACCTACAGTTTGTAATTTCTTTCTCTCCCTTTCCCTCCACCTCTACTTGGTCCCTTTCCTTCCCTTTCCCTTCCTCCCCTCTCTTTTTCTCCCTGCAGTGTGGTGGTCAGATAAATGGAGGGGACATTGTCATTTTTGCTGCCAGGGCGGGTCATGCAAAATGTTGGCACCCTAATTGCTTTGTCTGCAGCATGTGTGAGGAACTGTTGGTGGATCTCATCTACTTCCACCAGGATGGCAAGATCTACTGCGGCCGGCACCATGCCGAGAGGCTGAAACCGCGCTGCTGCGCCTGCGATGAGGTGCGTCTTCTGGGCCTGCAGCCCTTCAGGGCTGGAAATGGCTGAATGGTTCCTGGCTCAAAGACTTGGATGTGGTTAAATCTGGTCTGGAGTGAAAAGATGTCTCAGTGTTCCTGCCACGTCTCAGAGTGTCTGCTTGTTTTTTTACCGTATTGTGTGGCAGGCCGGCATGGCAATAAAAATAACTCTGGCCACGGGGCTTTGCACAAACGGGCGTCTGGTAGGGTTTGTTTACTGAAAGTGTAATGAAGGGGCTCAGGTGTCATTTTTAGATAATAAAACCGATTTGAATTCCCTTAACTCGCAGACTTCTTAATGCGCACGTGATAGATGATAGCTCACATTAACAATTAATCTGCAGATTATTTCCTGCTTCCACTCCGAGGTATCTTTAATTCTCCTGTTTGGTCTAAACAACTGATCGATTACCTTTTAACTTTGGGAATTAGTTTTTTTAATTCCATTTTTGATACCACGAATGACAGTTACAAAGGATGTCTAGACTCCAGATGATCAATGTCATCAGATTATTTGAAACATCGTTGCTCTTTTTTTCTCCAAATCTTAAAGGTCAAAAGATGATAAATAAGATATGATAGATAAGATGAGGAAGGGATATCAGCCACGGCAGATCATTTATGATATACTGAATATTGTACTGTATGGGTGCACCCCAATTATCAGCATTACCCAGAAACCAACAGAAACATTAAGCATGATCATCTATGGTGAAAAAACATTGATGATTGGAAGTTGAGTCTGTGAGTGGAACAATCTGCTGACGTATGTCGTGTCTGAACCACGCAGATCATCTTTGCCGATGAATGCACCGAGGCGGAGGGCAGACACTGGCACATGAGGCACTTCTGTTGCTATGAGTGCGAGACCGCCCTCGGCGGCCAGCGCTACATCATGAAGGACGGACGGCCACACTGCTGCAACTGCTTCGAGTCCCTTTATGCAGAGTACTGTGACGCATGTGGAGAGCACATAGGTAATCTACATGTTTCCTTCAGTCCTTTAACAGACACAAACATGTTCCTCTTCCACTCGCCTCTGACAGCCATTTATTGCAAGTGTGGGTATTATCAGTCCTGTGTGCCTTGTGGGCCACAGCTGTGGAGAGGCGGAGTCAGTGCAGCGAGATGTAGATGGTTATTATCACTCCGAGCTCCAGTAACAGTGCGAGGGTGCGTGTTGCACAGGATGGCCCCATGTTGTATCCAGATGGGCGCTGTGAAAGATGATTTCCTTGAGCTCAATAGACGGGACGATGAAATGTATTCCTGCTTCCTTACGCAGCCGGTCACAATCAGAATCACAAATATCTTCCTTTAAGGTGCAGAAAAAATAAAAAAAGGAAGATTTCTCCATTCTAGAAGTGAGAAAATGAGCTTAATCTAATGGTGAAAATCAGACGGTGGGATGTGATCATTAGCAGCACAGACTTAATAGAATAACATTTCAGTCTTAGTGATAGCCGCCATCACATTAGCATTTTTTAGCAGTTAAAGCCGGAGCCCGGCATATTTACTCTAATCTACTTCTATTGGTATGTTATGTACTCAAATTGTGTTTCCTGCCAAAGGCATTGACCAAGGCCAGATGACGTATGATGGGCAACATTGGCACGCAACCGAGGAGTGTTTCTGCTGCGCTCGCTGCAAACGCTCCCTGCTGGGCCGCCCCTTCTTACCAAAGCAGGGACAGATCTTCTGCTCGCGCTCCTGCAGCGCTGGACAGGTACTTGACGCAATTCATGCATTCATCTACTGCTCATTTACAGTATGAGCACATATTAATTGATCAATTGTTTGTTGTGTGTGAATCAGGATCCAGATGAGTCCGACTCTTCAGACTCTGCATTCCAGAGCGCACGTTCCCGTGAGTCCCGCCACAGCACTAAGGTCGGTAAAAAGGAGCGCAGGAATGCTGAACAGGAGCGGAGGAGTGCCGAGGTCCGCCAGTCCGCTCTGCCACCCATGCCTGACCGTCTGTCAGCTGACATTGAGCCCCTGTCTGGTCAGATGGACCGTTTAAGTCTCTCATCTAGCCAGACCCCGAGCAGGACACCCAACCGTACGCCCAGCCGCACGCCAAGCCGCGCCCCGAGCCTTAACCAGGTGTGGATGAGCCGAGATGACCCTTATGTCCCCGCCGCCTTCGAGGGCCCTCAGCGGGAAGCCTCTCCCACCCCTGCAGCGATACATCTGTTAGGTCAATGTAATCCAAGGCAGGCCTACAATCCTAACGCAAACATTCATCCTCCAGCCCAGAGTCCGGTCAACCCAGGAAAGAGGCCTGATTCCTGGGGGAAAGAACCAGGCAAAGGCAAGAGGGCCCCTATGGCTGCCCTGAGGGGCCACTCTTTCAATGAAAACTGGATCCACCACAGCCAGGATGAGTTCAGGCCCAACAAGCTACGCACCCAAATGAGCTTCAACGAGATGTCTAGCCAGAACCAGGGATTCTCTGACAAGAGAAGCATCAGCCTGCATGGATTTCAGAGGGACGGCAGGCCACCACTGACCAGGAGGAACCCCATCAACGCCATGAGCTTCAATGATCCGCTGACTCCTCTAGAACAGACACCTCGTGGATCCATGGACTCCCTGACGATGTCCAACGCTACAGGTGCAGTGTTAAACATCACACAGCATGAAGCATTCAGATATAATGCCATATGGTGTGAAGATGTAACATGTGATTTATAATTCTAACAGGTCACTCTCTGGACGGGGTCAGTAAGCGTCAGGAGCATTTGTCCAGGTTCTCCATGCCTGACTTGAGCAAGGACTCGGGTGTAGTTGTGTCTGAAAAGAGCAACATGGGAACCCTCAGCTCCTCAGTCCAGTGCCACAGCACGGAGTCGCTGTCCTCCTCTCGCCCCTATAACAACAACGCGTACGACCCGCTGAGGGTGGGGTACCCGCTGCAGTACTACGATGGCCCGCAGCCACTGGGCTTTGATGGCAAAGGGCGCATTGGGGTGATGGGCAGCAGCGGGAACTTGAGGATGGCTCCCAATAGCGACAGAATGCCCCGCCGACGTATTGTCGGGCAGGAATCTGTAGCCCAGAAACAACAACCACAGCCAAGACGTCACAAACACCACCGCGGAAACGGGCAGCACCGCAGCGGCCGCCACCACAAACGCTCTCGCCGCTCTCGCTCTGATAACGCCCTCCACCTGGTGGCGGACCGGCCTGCCCAGATGGTGGAGCTGCCGTACCGCCGCGTTCAGGAAGATTACGATCGCTTCCCATCCGGTCATGCAGCTCGGGAGTTGTTTGGCCTGGAGGCAGGCGGGTACCGACACCAGCCCCAGCGGCCATGTCCCCGCACCACTTCTGATCTCACCCTGCAAAATGCTGGCTGGCAGCCTGTCGGGTTGGGCGGGCCGTGCTGGGGCGATGGGTACACGGAGGCCGCTGACCCGTGGTGCTCCAGCTGCTCCTCTTCCTCAGAATCTGAGGGAGACGAGGGTTATTTCCTGGGTGATCAAATCCCTCGGCCCGTGCAGCTGTGCTACATCAACAACGAGGAGCTGCGCCATCGCTACAGCCCCTCCGGGATAGGCGGCCATCACGGACCTCTGCACGGACCGATTCATGGCCAGATGCACACCCGCCAGAGGAGGAAGAGCAAAAACTGCATCATATCATAGATATAGAGCGAAAAGGTAGTGAGGGAGAGGGAAAAAAGATTAGAGAGAGAGGTAAGGAGATGGCAACAGAGAGGAGGAACAGAGAGAGTGGGAAGGTGAGAGTGAGATAGTGTGTGTGTGTCCGTATGTGTGTGTGTGTGATGAGGTTGAAGAGACAAAAAGGCCTATTTTTTCC